>JARHVA010002827.1:2097500-2337808 GCA_037957365.1 Torreya grandis | reverse complement strand
TAAGATATAAAGGTAAGGGAATTTTAGACATAGTTTAAGGTTCAAAAATATGGGTAGGATAATTTTGAGGGATACACCACCATGCTTAACTATTTGGGGTTTGATATGGAGTTGGGATAGTTGCTATTAGAGTAACTTTTATTATCAGGCATATGGAGTACTTCCCAAATATGTATACTAGTGTTTGTATTCTTCAAAGAGTAAATGATATTCAAAGTAAGGACACTAAACTTTTATGTCATCCTAAGAGGAAATTAATTACCTTTATCTTGAGGCAATGAAGGTTTTATTTCCTTTCCCAAGTCCTGATCTTGAAGAGATATGGGACTTGTAGAGGCTACCACATTTACATTCACACCTTATTTCCTTGAAGGAGGATAGTTTAGACTTGTATATACATCTTGAACATATCCAAAATCTCTCCTTTTTGAATTTTTTTTAGCTATGACTGAGGTACTTTGATTTAAGACAAATTTGTCTTCTATTTGGAAGTTTGCAAGGCTCACTCCTTGACTGTTATATTCTCCATTTGATTATACCTACATAAAACTCTCACATTATACTATTAAGTGAGGAGAAAGACATGCTTGATCAACCAACGCTTGAACTTCACCCTTATTAGCATTCATGAGATATCCTTGATGCTACAATTATTCTCCTTAAACTAGGTTATTATGGACTAGAACCATAGCTCTTATGGTGGGATCAAAATTTGGATCATAGAAATTAGGTGGATTATTGAAATTAGAATGACCTTGTCCCATCCATTGACCATTATATTGAGATTGAAATCAATTTTATTATGGAGCATAGTAGTATGGGGTTTAGTGAGCTTAAATTATTGATTTGGTTGCTTAATTTGAGCTTCTAAGGATTTACACTTTGCTTTCCAATCAATGGCATCATATGATTTCTTTGGAATAGATTTAGAGTTTTTTCTTAGATTTAGAAATGGAAGAAGACTTGGGGAAGTAGTGGTCATGTTAGTAAATTAGACTTTTATAAGGATCTTTCTAGGTTGGATCAAACTATTCTCAGCTTTAATAGATACATCATAGGCATTAGACAAGGTGTACCCAACCATGGACTCTAATATGATGGATAAATGAGTCCCAATAGCTCTAAAATAAGTTGGTAAAACAAAACTTGTAGGGGTCTCATGGGTGGTGGAAACCTATTTCAATGTTCTTTGGAACCTTTCATTGAAGTCATTCATGGATTCCTTAGGCCCTATTTGAATGATATTCAACTGATGAATCCGTGATGTATGATCACTCTTATCCTCAAATATTTGAGTCAACTCCAAAAACTCATCCCATGTAGTAATGCATCCTCCCAGCAAGGTTCTATACCAATAAAGGGATTTCCCCCTAAGAGACATGGAGATCAATCTAATTTCTATGTTAATCTCAATGATATTATGAAAATTGTACAAGTTAGAAATGTACTCTAATATGCTCACTTAGGGTGATAGGACCTTCCCCATTGAAATAAGAAACTCTCTTAGTGGAATTGGGAGGGATATCATCATAGGTAGCAAGGTTTATAGGATTTTCAATATTGAAGGTTGGGAAATCATGTTGCCTAGCCGTATTAACTTCAAATTCTTCTTCACTCTCTTTCTCTTCTTAACTTTTGAAGTCTTCATGTTCTCCAAGCTCTTTAGGTGTCAAAATAGGCCTCAGGGTACTAAACTTCAAGGAGGAAGTTCAAGGTGAGGGAATGGATCTATAAGATGGTTACTTCTAATAGTATCTGATCTAGTAAGGACCATGAAGCATATATAAAACAAATAATAAATTGGTATACAAACACATTTTATACCTTTAGTGGAGTTACTAAATGCTAAGTAAGAAACACTTATGCAGTTGTCATGTTGTCAAGACTAGGGATTCACCTTGATAAGAAGTGCTTGAGATAATTATCCCACTGGGCCCTACCATAACTACTATCACTCAAATTTTCACCCATAGATAGGTAGCTCAATCCTCCTCCAAATTTACTGTAACATGGGATATACCCATAGACATGTGGGTTGCATATATCAGGGGGTAAACCTCTAGATTTAAGGGCTATCTCCCTTGATATATCTATTTGAGCTCATCACCTATGCTGCTAACTTGTTTGAGGTTGAAAATGAATAGAGAGAATAATGAAAGAAACATAATATAATGATTTTATTCACCTATTTAATCTCCATAATACCACCATGTACTTGCACTATGAAAGATGATTCACAAAATTGACTTCAACACCAAAGGTGTCTCTAACATAAGTATTTCAAGCATGAAGGTGATATGCAATGTACTTCTCAAGCTAGATGAATAAAAGGCCTAATTTTTAAACACTATTATTATTCCTTACACTTAGATACATACAAATACACTAACTAAACTTTGTGTGACTTGTTAGAGATAATAATACTTGCACAAAACATGAAAGAGTAAGGTGAACACAAGGATAAATGGTTATCACTTATCATTCAACTATGCATTACTTCACACACTTAGATAATAAGTTATGAACTCAAAACCAAAATTAAATATTTTATTAAAAATTCAAAATAGTACTCAAAATAGTAGGGCTTCACCATACTAGGTGTGTATTCTATTATAAATCCAAAAGTAATTGCCTATATAGAGAAGTGTAAAGAAAGAGGGGGTATAGTAAAAGAGGATTGACAAGTATATTCATGATTTAAAACAATAAATGGGGTTATTAAATAGTAATTAATAGACCTCCAAGGCCATGTGTCTCACTCTTTAAGATTCTTTGACCCTCCATGTGGGGACATGGGCCACAAATTGGCTTGACACCTTGACTAACTTCTTAAAAATTACCCTTGTTTACATGAATAGAGTGAAAAATGGAATTTATAGTCATGAATTCACCATTAAATTATCTAATAAGACTAATTGTATATATTCCATGCCTTAATAAACTCATATGATCTAATATGTCATCATTCATGTACATAGGTGTTTTGAAACTCTTCATTTCCCATGCCTAGCTTGGTCTAAGTGGAATAAAACTTAAGTTCATCTTCATAAAATAATAATATCTCTATTAATGATCTTAAAATTTGTTATTAGGTCTAAAAAAAACCATTTTTGTTCCTATAAGAACTCCCGAGCACTTGTTTTGCTCCTCAAGCCTTCACTATGCCTAGTTTCTTTGTAGACCCTAAAAAACCTATAAACCTCCTTATGTAGGATAATGTATGTATATTAATGAAAAAATTAGAAAAATTTATAAGACCCATTGTTTCCTTACATATCCATCTCAAATTTTATCTTTAGATTCTAAGTGGAAGTCCATCTTTTTTGTCTTTCTCTCTCTTGAATTAGGCATCAATTAGACCTCCTTGTTTAGAACCTTATTTTCTTGATATAGAATCTTTAAACACATTTAAAAATAACCAAAAATCACTTTATTAAATTTTTTTATTCCATCACAAACCTTAATGTCAATTTTGAGGTCCTAAGACCCTATGGAAGTATACAAACCATGAAATCACCTAGTCACCTAGTCTCATTTTGAGCCTATTTTAGACTCCCTTAGAAAATGAGCCTTGTTTGAACACATAAAAAATATCCTATGAATTTTTTTTGGACTATAATATTTATTATACATCCCAAATTACCTCATCTAATTATTTGGAAGTTCTCCCCTTCTCATAACACCTATAAAACACCCAAAAGTACACAAAACAAGGTATTTATGATAGTCTATATGAGTTAAATTAGCATAAAATTAAATTTTTATAGCCTAATTAGATTAAAAAGAAACAAATAAAAGTTTCTAGGAGAAAAATATGGCATTATATTGGATTTATAAGGTCTTTTTTCCTTGACTAGTCACTATCAGGGGTCTTAGGAGGGATTAAGGCCTATTTAGGGTCTTAAAAATATTTCATAAAGAAAAAATCATTAATTGACATCATTACACTTTTAAAAACCTATTTAATTACCTCCTAAACTATCCCAAATGGATTATCTTCCCAGGAAAAAGTTGTTATAGATGGTATGAGTGTCTAAAGTTGCTCTTTGGGTTTGCAAGTCTTAGTGTTTTTTTAACTCGAGATAGGTTCAAATTGGGTTTTGAGCCTAAAAACTAAATATAAATTCAAGGATATTTTAATAAACATAAAAAAAATATTAATCATGGTTATAAATTCTTTGGTATTGACTACCACTCATTTGTATACATTTGGTATACTGGTCAGAGGGCTTGGCGTTTAGGCTTGTCATCTCTTTACTAGCCCTTAAGGACATTTGAGTTGAATATTAATATTTTTTTACCTTGTGAAGTGTATGTATACATTTAATATTAGTTTTAATTTTTTTAATGACCCTCCATGATGTCTTTCATACTTTTTTGTGATTTGATTTCAAATAGACCCCTTGGTCTCAAGACTGCCCCTTGCTAATAGAGTGGGGTAAGGTCTAAGAGAAAAAAAAATGGGTATATTTGATGTTACTATGGCCTTGAAATTAACATGAAAATATTTTTTTCACCAATAAAAACCCTATTTACTAAATCACAAGGTGTTATTGTGCCTATTGAACTCTCAACACACTAATCTCTTTCATGGATGGATTGTAGAATCTGACTATGTGTGTCCCTTGATTAACTGTGTATGGAGTTTGAGCTCGGTTTGGTTAATATTATACAATAATTTTATTTAGTATAAAATTTAATTTATGACCTATTTTTTTCAATATTATGTATACCTTAGAGTCCTCCATAACATATTTTTTTCTTCTTTTTAGGCTTAGGAATAACTTGTGTCATGTAGCCTATAGTTGCCTTTAGATAGTCTTGACTGTGTTTTATGAGTTTAGGACATCATATACTACATAATTAACTTAATAAATAGTTTTAATAATTTGTTTTTAATCTAAAAATTGAGTTCAAACACCTTTAAAAACACTACTCCACTCTCTTTCCTTAAGCTTTAATCCAATTGTCTATATTGTATCATGTAGGTGGCTTATATGATGTTTGATTGTCTTCTTGTGCTTAGACCTCATCCTCACACCCATGATCTTATCATGGTTATTTAAATTTTTTTTAGGTATCATGTTTAAGCTTATATCATATCTCAAAACCTCTCCTCCCCTCATTATATGAATTTTTACCTCACACCTTTGAGTTATGGCTATAGGTGCTCCACTACGCCTTTATATAAGAGCTTGAACATGTAGTCTTGAACCTAGTGTTTTCCACTTGTCATTATTTTTGAATTATATAGAATAAATGAGTTTATTTAATTATAAATTAAAATTCCATGATCTCTTTTTGACATTTTCAAGTCACTACTCTCTTTTTTTAACATACAAAGTACTATAAGTGGTCTTGAGGACTATGAACTTAGTTTTCTAGGACTATTAACAACTTACAAGTGGCCTAGTTATTCTTTGATGAGTTATGCCATTGTCTTCATCTAATTTTAGGTTATGATATCCTTATGTCTTGGATTGATCTTGTGTGTTGATTGGATGTTTATTGATCCAAAATGAGGACCTACAAGCCTTAGGGCGTGTAGGTCACTATTGGACTATTTAAGGCTACACACCCAGATCTTAATTTTTGAGATTTTCATACTTATGAAACCAATTCACACCTTCTTATCACTCCATTGTATTAAAAATCTTAATATAATTATCAATCCACCTTATATTAACTTTAACTCACCCTACAATCCATATAGATTTGTAGGTGTAATCAAGTATCTTATGAAGTCTGTGTGTAGTCTTAGAGCATTCTAGTTAGTTTTAATCACTTTGATGATGGTAGTGAGGTAACAAAGGAAAATTAATTTATAAAGTTATGTATGAAAGTCTTATTTATAAATCTAAGCATCTCCTATTCACTTCTATAGTCTGTATAATTACATATGAAAGAAACACTTAGTTCTCATTAAAAGGTGTATTTAGACTCTTAAATGGATATTCTCATGCTTTCAATAGTGAAATATTATATTTATAACCTACACCATGATATACCTCTATTACTTGAGCCAAAATGGCAATCAAACATATAGTGGAATTTTCAAACACAAACTATGTCTCTAAAGAGGAAAACACTTGAATATATGAACAAGAAACACATATTAGAAAAGTAGCACATGAATTCCATGAAACTTAGAGACCTTACATGAAAAATTAAGAATTATAAACCTAATGAGAGTGACCAACATGAATACAAAATATAAACTTGCAACAGGATTAAATAAAATAAACTTGTTCATCAAGGAACCTTTATTCCAAGTGAAGACACCTCATGGAGATAAGTTTATTAATGAAACAACCATGAAATGGAGCTACATTACCTCTTAAACCCACCCTTAAAAACAATTTATTTCCATCAAATTCTAAATTTGGGAAACAGGTACAAGAATAGACCCCTCTTAGATGGATAGGCCATAGTGACCTACTATCACTCTTAATGATTATTAATAAATAAAAATCCACCAATTTATAAACTAATGAAACTAATTTCAAGCTTATAAGGACCCATAAAATTGGCCAAATTTTCATCTCTCTCTCTCTCTCTCTCTCTCTCTCCTCTCTCTCTCTCTCTCTCTCTCTCTCTCTCTCTCTCATCTCTCTCTCTCTCTACTCTCTCTCTCTCTCTCTCTCTCTCATCTCTCTCTCTCTCTCTCTCTCTCTCTCTCACTCTCTCTCTCTCTCTCCTCTCTCTCTCTCTCTCTCTCTCTCTCTCTCTCATGAAGGCAATGATGGAGGATAATAGGTGTTTGGAGTGTTAGTTTGACCTATAATTTTTATTTTGCCAATTTTAGGCATTGAATTACATATATTGTCAAACTCTAACTACTCCTAAACATTATCTAACCAATATATGATATAATGGATGTTTTTTTATCTTCTTGAAATGTTTCTAATTTTTTAGAAATGTTAGTCCTAAACTCTTCCACATGGGCCAAAAAGGTGGCCAAAATGATATTTTTGCATATAACAGTCAAATAAAAAGTTTAAATCATGATATTATGATATTAATTAAATCCAAATAAAACTTTTATAATGACCCTAGACTTTTGACCATGTTTGACCATTTTAAGGCTATGTAATTGACCCCTGGGACTAGATAAGTGAACATAAGACCAGAACTTGGACAATGCTAGACAAGGATAAATATGGACATATGGAACTATTAAAGACCACTTGATACTATTACAAGACCATGAAAAACATTTGACAAACCTAAGAGGTTTTGACCTAGAGGGGGTGACCAATTTTGACTTAAGTTCAAAATTTGGTCAAAAAGGTGTGATCCATATTACTCAATTATATGCTTATGTATCATATGTAGCCTAAATTTATAACATTGAACTCATGTATATCTATAAAATCATGTGCATAAAAAATGGTTATGTAACTCACCATGTATACAAAAAATAACATCAATAAACTGTGTACCCAAAAAAACATATCATGCATAGGTCTTAGTTTTATGATTTTTTAATATTTTTTAATATTTGATTTTTATAGTTTTGAATATTTTAATTAAAAACTATATAACTAACCTATGATCCCAAAAATTGGATGAATGTTTGTGAATTATATCGCATAACATAGTAATTATATCTAGTATAAAATCAAATTGAATGTTTATATTTCAGCATTCTATAGTTGTAATACTTGGGTATATTTGTCACATTTTCCTCTATACTCTAAAGATGTCTAAGCACAAGCATTGCATTTATCTCAACATCACAGGTAGGTTTTAATGTCATTTTACTAAATTTACATTGGTTTTTATTTATGGTAAAAATGGGTTATTAAAGGGTACCTGATCCATTAGAAAAATAAAATAGGCCTAGTCTTAAACCCATATATATACATAAAATCCTATGAATAGAATTAAAAAAATCCTTAATAACACCTATAAAATTAAATAGACACAAAAAAAAAAGAACACAATAAACCAACAAATCTAAAAATGTGGAAAAGTCCACCCTTCCAAAAATTCACTCCATTTATTCTTCATGTTACTTAGCATGGCATCTATATTATGAAGAATTTGAGGGTCTATATTATCCTCAATAACTCATTTCTACTTATTATCACATTTACCCTACTTCAAAGATTCCAATTTCCTTTTAGATAACATATTTAAACTTCTAGTTTCTAGTTTGTTATTGAATGTTTAAATTTTCATTTTACATAATTTATATCTTTCTAAATTTTTATTTTATTAGTTTTAAACTCAAATATAATACATTTATTTAGATCATAGATGATGTCTTGCATTTTTATATCCATTATTGTCCAAATGTAGCCTAATGTTTTTACATTTTAGGCATAAAAAATACTAAATTTTCCACCATCATTGGATGGAAACAAATCAAGAATTTAATGTCCTATTGACCCCTCATGATAGAGAGTCTATTTTATCTCATTCATTATGTGGCCTAACTATTCTATAAGTTTAATGTTGCATGTATTGACACGTTATTATATATTGATTTGAGTTTCTTTCCTATAGTAATATTGAATGAATACTTGAATAGTCAATGAGTTCATTCATGGATGGTTGAGAGAGAAAAAATTATATTATCATTTTCCATATCATTTTGGGATTTTTATGTGGTGTATCGTTCTTAGGTATCTTATTTTTTAATTTTTTAAATTTAATAATGCCTCAATCCTCAAACTTTTTAATCTTATATTATAATACCTCATAATTATTTTATCCATGTCCCATCACTCTATATTAACTCAAACATGATTTATATTTTTGATGTGATAAACAAGCCATAAATTGGTGTATTGTGAAGGGTAAAATTATCAAATCCTTAACAAGTAAAAATTGTAAAGTAATAAATTTTTTTTTGAAAATTATTTACATGTAATATTGGATCATTATGTGTGGATAGTTCTGATTCTATGAGCTCTATGTTGATAATTCAAATATTATATATTCATCAATTGAAAATTATGTGATGTGCAGTGCTTATTTTGATTGATTCATAATAGATTTCATAAATTTGAATTTTAATAGAGAAGTTATTATGAGATATTCCCATATTAAATTGATATTTCAATATGCATTTGAATTTATATTCATGTTTTCCTTATAATGTGGATCATGATAAATTTGGTGATATACCATAGATCACTCACTTTTTACCTTTTTACTTTGAATATATTTATTGATAGATGTATTTACACCCTTTATACCCATGTGATTGGTTGGAATGGATTCATTCCATTTATATAACTTAGGTTAACCATAATGTAGACTTTGTTATTTATCAATGCTTACCATGTTTGAATTATCTTGATACGCCCATGGTTATATAGATATAAAGTTTAAATGGGAGATATAACCATCTATATTTTATGGGATGTCATTGTAACCATCATCATTATCATCCTCAAAAGTCATTAATCCTAGATTTTATTATTTATCAACAAAGGAATATATAGTATTTATTCCTTGTGTGTGTCATCTAGACATAACAATCCTTGTACAACATCTTTCCAAACTAACATGGTTGGTAGAAACACTAATTCATTTTTAAACCTTAATATTTTCATATATCTCATATTAATGTGTTTTTCCTACTATAATGAACTATAAAATAGGTATATATATGATATATGGATGCATGATTGTGTATAAATCCTTCCTTTAATTTTACTACTTTCCAATCCTTAAAATGTTTGTTATTTGCTAGACATATATGCTAACATAGTTCATGTAAAAAATTTTAGGCAATGATGTATGGTAAATGAGACATTATAAATATAATTAATTTAGGGTCTCATAATTTTTAGGTTATAATTAACATGGTTTGTAATTATCTAAAATATAATGATTAAAATTTTAAGCTCCAATGTTACATCCAATGTAATCATTCATATAGCTTGGCAAGGTAAATTATTAATACCCCTGGTGTTATTATCTAGTTTATTAATAGAATATATATTAATATAAAGTGTTCAAATAAATGTGATGTTATAAATGTTAAAAACTAATCTATTATTTATAAACATCCACGTACTCCCTTATTTAATATATGTACCTAGATAAAACAAAATGGAATATTTTGATCTACAATTTGTTCTATAGGAAAATAATGCTAGTCAAAATAAATTTTGTCTTATCTATCCTTTAATGTATTAATAATGGATGAACAAAAATGTATTTATACATTACTATGTAAGGTATAATCACATAGTTTTGTATTAAAATGTCATTATAAAAAGCAGATCTTTTGAGTAATTCTAATATAGATATTTTTTATTAAGTAATCTTAAGTTAATATATAAAATCATAATATCTATTTTAGTTGGACAATAACTTAAGTGGTGAAGTAATACTAGGAGGAAATTTATTATATCTCTAATTTTAACTAAATTATTGTGTATCATACCTCTTCATGTTATGAAAAATTTGACCTCCATGTCTAATATAAGTATAGGTCTTAAAATTCATGAGGAGGGATGTTGGATACAATCATAAGGTATTGAGGGAGAATAAATTAATGGATTCATACATTCCATTTACCTTCAATTAATATTCATAAGCATCTTAAATTCAAAATTCATGTAATATGTGTTACTAAGGATAGATAAGATTTCATCTTAAATAATACCATTCACAGTTTTAATGAAATTAAAATCAACATATTTTATTACATGATATATAAACACATTATTTAATATATGAAATAAATATGAAATTATTATTTTCATATCTTGGATTTAAAAAAAATATAATCACTTATAACCATGTTAGGGTTTTATTCTTGTAAATAAGGGAAAACTAGAAATCATATCTAGAAGTCAAACCCTAATAAATCTAAAACCTTAAGAAATGTTGAAAACCTAATGTAGAAAAAAACCTTGGACATCTAATTCTCAACTAAAATAATGGATTCCTAATTTTTTTTATTATTTTATATCTAAGAGATATAAAATAATTGAAAACTATGCATGATTTAGATTATTTAAAATATTGGAAAAAGTAAACTAATCAAAATTGAAATGGAAAAATATATATTGCATTATTTACATTTAGAATTTAAATTGAAATAGTGGAGTAAATAAATTAGTTGATTCTTATTACTTTTCACTCAAAAAAAGTGTCAATATTCTTGGAAATAATCTATAATTGTTTCCTCAACTACTCATACCTAAAATAGATGTTTAAGGCCTATGTGGATGTTGTTAGTTGAGTTTGACCCCTATGGTAGTTGAGACTATCAAGCGGTTACCAAAATATTACTTGAGCACTATATGGGTTTTTAACACCTAAGATCCCTATACCTACAATTGCACATAGTTTTTGTGTGCACGTAGTGATTCGGTCATGTGTGATGATGTCTATTTTGCTTTGACCTATGTATAAAATATAATTGTGCTTTCTAACAAAAAATTCCATTTAAAAATGGGCTAGTATTTTGGGTTGGATAGACCCAACCACTACGCACTAAATGGATGAAATTTTAATACATTTTAATACTTCAAAGAGGGATCAAACCACACGTATTTATCCTACTTACGTGTGTGCACTTGGAACATTAAGAGAAATCTAGGATGTAATGAAAATTTTTAATCTTTAATAATTGGCACCATGAAAATTTAACTTCACGTATTTAAAATTATTTCAATCCAATATTATTTGAAGGGTATTATATGTGTATGAATTTTTTATAATGCATCAATATAATGTTAATTGATTCCTCAAGTTTTCAAGTGAATCTTAAAGTGATATCCAAAAAAAATCTTAGTCATGCCAAGTGAGTATAATCTGAGAAATTATTTTTTTATTTATAGATTACCCTTTGTTAATTATAATGATGAATGACCTAGGAAATATGTTTAGTCAAACCTAATGGAGACTTCCTAATTAAAAAAATTGAGTGTACCTAGACACTACCAACATAGGCATACCCTAATGGTAATCAACAATATTTAGGAATTATATGTATTTTCTTGAAAGCATAAATCAATTATATTATATATGTATTATTCTATATGAGATTATGATATGTTCATCTATAGACTAAGAGAACTTAAATAGATATATCTATGAAATTAGGTGGTTAGGACAAAATATGAGTAAATACATACAAGGGATGTGTCCTTAAGATATTATGTCACCAAGTATTTAACCCTAGATGAGGTTGTTCAATCCTCCTCCATATTTTGTCAACATGGTAATACTTCTAAGTATGTGGGTTTACCTATAATAAAAGTAGACATCTATGTTTAAGAGCTAGCTCCCTGAATTTGCCTTGAAGTGCTTATCACTAAACTAAATATTTGCTTGTGGAAAAAGGGACATAAGTATACATGAAATAAATATAATATAGTGGTTTGATACACCATAAGTATTTACACAAGACCATCATATGTCTTTCACTAAGAACAAGACCTAAAAACTAGCCTAAAAGTCCTAAGATATTCTAACATAAGTGTTTCAATATAGAGGTGATATGCATGAGACAACTCAAGGTAAGTATACCATAGATCATATTTTTGTATCTAAGGACACTTTTACACTTGAAATAATCCTAAAACACTAGCTAAAATTTATATGCCATGTTAGAATGAGAACTATTTCATAAAAATGAAAGGATAAGGAGAAGAAAGGATATAAATTATCACTAAACCTCACCATTCATCACTTCACACACTTAGAAAAAAATTATGAACTAAAAACCATATTTATTATATTATTCAAAGGTAAAGTTACAACATAAAACTAGTAGGGCTTCACCATACATGGTATGTAATTAGTCTACAAGAGCCAAAATGGCTAGTACTTATAGAATTGGAATGATGAGAGAAGAGAATGAAGTCCAAGAGTCTCTAGACCACTTGTAAAACTAATAAAAAGAGTTAAATATATAGGAAAAGGTAATATGGGATAGACCTTTCAAGGTATACTTGGACAAATGTCCCTCAAGGCCATGAAACTCCTCTTGTAGGATTCTTCAATGTGCTCCTTGAAAACTACCTTCATCATTTTGCATTCTTTGAGAATTCCAAAGATGACTATGGATAGATGATATAATTTAAATATGAGGGAGGTGTTATAAAAATGATATAAAATGCATTGGATGTGTCCCTAATCATCAATATTCTTTTAGCTAAGTGTTTTCACTGCCTCTAGTCTTAATCACTCTTCTTTCACTCACCTTTCACACTTAGCACCAAAGTTGTCTTCAATTTTCTAATCCAATCCATATAGATGGTGATGTTACACTTTTAAAGATTTCCAATTCCATTATATTCATTAATCAGGCCTTAAAATGCCTCCCAATTGGATTTATCTCCTTCTCACTTGGTGATCACTTTTTATTTACTATGCCAATTTGGATTGGCTGAGATGGAGGTGTTAGCAGAGGCACTTGTGAGATTTTAAGAGGAAACAAATGATTATGATAGGTTATATTATGCCCCATCCTAACTTTAAAAGTTATTTTTATCTTTTGAAAGCCTTTTTTATCTACACAATACATAAAACTATCAAGAAAACTTTTCTTACACCTTGTCTGTATAAGTAAGGTGGAAAAAAAATTGACAAGAAGTATCCCTAGAGATTCCTATATAATCTCCAATCACTTTCATACTCAAACTATTCCTTATGGATGCCTCTCCTTCATCTTTCTAATCAGGTCCTTAGCAAGGGTTTAGGAGGGTTTTAGGTGTTTTTAACCCTTATCATTCATTCATAAAGGTTTGACAGAAAAAAAAAAATCCATAATATGTAAGTTTTATACCCTATTAAACTTATCCCAACTCCTTATACTCCCATGCTAATCCTCCATTTTATTGTGAGCTTCCAAAGTTAGCCTCTTAAGCTTCTCTCTCCATTATACATACCCAGTTATGATGTTAAGCAAAGAAATGGCTTCCCTGTGACCTTATCTATAAATTATAGGATCAAAAACACTTCATGTCTCATCATGGATATATTTCAATTAATTATAATGTTCATTTATTTCTATAAGTGATATTACACCCCCTAGGAATTTAAGCCTAATAAAGGCCTAGTAGGCTTATTCTACATATAGATACTCACCACCTCCTCTAAGTATCTTATCATGATTATGATGAGTTTACTAGGTTTATTAATTATAAACATGTCTTGCCACATCCTCCTACAAGGTTTTAATACCTTTCAAATCATTTTCCTAACCTTACTTGTTAAACCTGCAAATTTCAATACTTTGGGAGTGCCATCTATATGAGATATAAAAGAGGGAATCTCCCCTATTATATCAATAATTTTAGGGTTACGAAAGGCATGTATAGGTAATATATACCACATATACAAAATCCTAGAGTTTTTTCATATAAATAGGTCTCCCAAACATCTCAAAACCTATGATAAACTTTGTGTAACCCATTGACTGTAGGGATTTGTGTGTTGGCTGTAAGTGACCCCTTAACACTAAGATTTTGATCTATTTATATATGATGGTCATCAGGTGAGGTGTATAACATCATATATAATGTTTTATCACACATATTGGCACTCTAAACATTTTACAAATCTTTCAACTTGCACCCTTCATACTACCTAGGGTAACCTATAGTCAACTATGATTGTGTTTCCTTACTTAGAAAGAGGTACCTATAGGTGGTACATGCATAGTTATAACTTATATATAATGTTTTACAGACCTTATTAAATTTATCAAGGTCATTTTACATCCATCTATACTTGTTCTCATCATATTGGCACTAGGCCATACTCCAAATCACTATGTTCTAGCTCACTATCATGTTATAGTTGACTATAACTGATTAATTTGGAACAAAAAGGGGACCTATAGGTAAATTTAAAATCCTTTAAACTTGTGCTTCAAACCCTTAGATCCTTTTGAGGTCTTTATAGGAATTTATAACCTACAATTATCTATATTTTCATGTTTTCATGTCTAGGTCTATGTCATGAGATTATAGGTGTCTATAGTCAATTATAGGTAACCTTGTTGGGAGACAAGGTGCACCTGTAGGTGATAGTATGGATCAAGATTTTTTACTCTCACCCCTCTTGATATTATTTAGAATTTTAGCTATTTTATCACCTTAATTAATTTATTTTCCTTAGAGATATGTATCTAAACTGCCACCTTTGACCCTAAGACCATTTGAAGTTCTAAGTACTATAAAGAACATTAAAAATCTACAGTGAAGAATTACCTATAATGGAGGCTTCTTAGCATCATGATCCTTTGGTCAAACACCAACTCCCCTTAGAAAGGCATCTCCCCTATATTATCTCTACATGATGAAAACATTCAAACTCATCTAGACCTTCTGTCACCTCATGATATGATAGTGCTAAAAGTTGTCAGGGTTATGTTTTGGAGCATTTAAGGAAACATGTCCCTGAACTCAATTTCTTAACTTGAAGTGACTTCTCAAGTACGCTTGTCCCCTCATAGTTTCACTATTGACTACGTATGACATCCTCAACATTTAAAGACCATAATAAATGTCTCTTAATATTCTCAAACATCTATATGCAACACTTTTAAAGTTAATTTGAGGCACAACTATAGGTATTCATGCAAGTCATAGGGCAGTGAATGTGGATATGGGTCATATGCATGGAATATTCCATTATGGTTCATCTTTGACCTTCTAAACTTATTAAAATTAATCATTTTAACCATATGTAACTTGATTCTAGATAATTACTTATTTTCAATATGATTGACCTCCTTGAGAGCACTTGTAGGTATGCATTAATGGTGTATAATTGTGCATATGATTTGAATTGATTATCATAGTCCATAATATGTTATTTGAGAGGTTTATACTGATTAATAATGTAAAAATAATGTGTTAAATTCCTACTATACTCTTCATAACATCTCCATGAACATCCTCGAGACATCATACACCTCACTCAACTAATTGTGTATGACAGTCATGCAGAAGGTTGATTGTATTGTTTGTCCTTTGATTGCAAGATTTATGTGAAAGATTGATACTAAAAATTACAAGGATGGAGATTTTTATGACTTTAAAATCATGAAATACTTCATATAACATCCATTTGAAACCACTACAAGGAAAGAACATCCGCACTTGGTGAAACCTGACTGCAAGTCCACTAGTGATATCAACTTATAACTTGGACTGTTAAGCTCATGAAGTCAACTCCAAAAAATAAAAACAAGATGGAAAACATTAAATGAGTAATCCCACATATTTTATAAAAAAAATTAACCAACTATATTATATGGACAAGATCAAACATAATCAAAACCTACAGGGTGTGAGGATTAGTAAGAAAAATGAGATAGTCAACTTCTTAGGAATGATTCATAAAGAATATGTATCTATTCTTCCAACTCCTACCATGAATGTGAATTATACCAATTTTATTATCCACTAACAATATAATTTAACCTAGAACCTCTCTTACTGGTCATACCATTAGAAAGCCTACTGACCAATTTTGTATGCCTAGTGGAGTGATGGAGAAGAGAAATGGTTTTGGTCCATTTTTTGGTACTTCCAAAGAAAATAAATCATGAAAATGGATTTAGATAAGCTGACATTCCATACTCCCCCATATGCTATACAACTTCTAAAAATCCCTTTCTTTCAACTATTTTCTTGGTTTTACTTAAAACCTAAAAGTTTTTTAGTTAGTATTGATAAGGAATAACATGATCCAACATATTATATGTTGAAAGGGAGTTTAGAACACTTTTAAAACCATACCACCTTCATTTATGACCCAAATATGACCCCTTAAATGATATATAATGACACAAAGACTAAATTAGACTATGAAAAAGCTAAAAACATATTAAATTCAATAAAATTGGCCACGACACACCCTATATAATGATAATATTCCCTTATATCAAGTTTTGGACTATAGGGGGTTGTCTTATTTTGATTTGTGGTCAAAATAGTCAACATTCTTGGTGATTTCCTAGGGATGGTATGATTTCTATACAAAGACCACTAGCCTAATCCTATCCATTGGTCCATGGAGTCACTTATGTACAAGTTTGACACTAATTTTTACTTTTAAATCACACTAAACACAAAGGAAAGACACATAAAACAAGACACACCAAATGGAAAGCAAACATGTGTTCAACTAGAACACTTATGGAATACAAAACACACAACTGTAACTAAAACATATGCCTAAGATAATATTTACAAAACATCACTCTTGAGGTGAAAATATCTTACCATAATTCAACAAGGGTCAAAAAATGGTTCCTCTTGCATCTTTGTCACTCCATGAAGGCAATCTAGCATGAGAAGCATGCTCATCATCAGTCACTTGAGTATGCATATGGTCAAGAAGCTTACCAACTCTATGTCTTCTCATGCCTAAAAGTGTAATATTTGGATCCTTCATGAATGTTCTTTTTTTCCTTCCAATGACCTTGATTAGGGCTATAGTTTGATTGATATTTGTCATATTTGATTTACACTCCTCAAACTGTAGAATAGGAATGATGACAACTGCCTCAATCCTTCCATCCTCTTGGGAATGATGTACTTGATATGTATGATCATCAAGTCCATTCTCATCATATTCCAATACATATGAATGTGGATTTACTTCATATATATCTCTTGACTATTCTTTAAGCATAATAAAAAATTTCTTGGACTCATGAGACTCCTCTATGACTATAGAATCTTGAACAATAGATTGATGTTCATCTTCCTTAATATCATGACACTCATTTTTAAGTTTTATAAAACACTCAATAACCTATTCATTAGTTTCACAACAATATTGACATCAGATATGAAATTTTTTGGAAGATAAGGGATCTTACCCAACTGCTCAAACTCTTGACATATGGCTTTGAAACTTTGCCACAAGTCATCTTCCTCTTCCTTATAAATGTCATAATCAAGGGAATATGTATTAATTATAGGTAGAAATACATAATTATTATCACTATATTAATCAATTATATTCTTCACTCTATCATCATCATATACATGAATCAAGTAGTTACTCTTAGTAGCTTATGAGAAAGAATAATCAACACTTAGCTTAGCTCCCTCAAATGGTTATTCATGGATGATATAGGTACCAAGGTTAGTTTACTAAAATTATGAATAAGGGTCATGATCATAAGAATCTATGCCATACTCATATAGAAACAAGTCAAATATACCCTCAATCTTGGAAGAAGAACAATCATCCACATCAGACTCCTCTTTCTCATTGATTACACAATTCAAATTTGAGCTTGATTCTACATAAGGCTCAATGTGAAATCTAGAAAGAGGCTAAGTTTTTATGGTCACATTGGTTCCATACCTTATCCTAATAGGACAAGAAGTACCAGTCAACTAGGATGTATCCACCTATCTTGGCTATAAAATCTCTTGAAAGATAGATTGCAAAATGATCAAGTAAGTCTGCAACAATAATGTCTTGAAGGATGGGAAAGCTAGGATAGTCATGGAATAAGACCTTATATTTTTTTATCAACCCTATTGTATCAGTAGGTGTATAATATTATTGAAACACTCCTTTGATATGTGGTTATACTTTAGGCCTAACTTATTAGATATAAATTTTGGAATGGCTGATGTAGAAGTTTCACTATCAACTATGCAACTGTGGACTAGTTTATCCCCCACTATGAGAATGAGGTAGAAAGGTGGAGGATTATAAACTTTAGTAGATGGTTAAAAAAATATTTAGGGTAACTATTTAAGAGAAACATGACCATTAATTTGACTTGAAGATGGAAGACCAAAATGGATAGTATATATATGTTTTTCTAAGAGCTCCTTTTAGCCAGGCATGTGGAGGACATCCCAAAGGAAAATGGATGCCTTGGTATTATTAAATTAATACAATATGTTTAGAGATTAAATTATTACCTTTTATTGAGTCCTTATAAGCAAATAAGTTGTTTTAAATTAAGGAATTAAGGAACTTTGAGCAGATCTTACCACATTTTAATTTGGATGAGATGTAAGAGTATTTGGGACTGCCATGCTTGCAGTCATGCCTTGTTACATTGAATGAGGATTAGATGAACTTGTAGGCACATTATTATTACCTATTAAATCATTATTATTATATATTTTATTATTTTAAATATAATTTCCTTGATTGAGTATAAAAGTGTCCTCAACTAGGAAGTTGGTGAAGATTTCTCCTTGAGGCTACCAACCTTCACTTGCTTACATCATGAATTCATCCTAAACTAAAATTAGAGGAGTGAATCCTTCTTTATAAACTAGAGATTTATCTCCTCCTTCATTATCATCCATAAATTGGTCTTATTTCTAATATTCTCCTTACACCAAGTTGTTATGCACTGGTACCATCTCTCTTGTGTTGGTGGTGAAAGTAGGATTGTACACATTGGTAGGCCTGTTGAAGTTAGGCTACCCTTAACCTCTCCCTCTCCCATATTATTGACCATATTGATATTGATAGGGATATTTATTTTTATGAGTACCTTGTTTCATGTTATCTTATCTATTTTTATCTTATAATTCTTGTCATATTGTCTCATATAACTTAGACCTTGAATACCAATCAATGGCATCTTCTACCTTCTTTGGAGCAAAATTTGGCTTAGCATTAACATTAGGAATTTGAGAATTTTTTGGAGTAACAAAAAGAACATTAGGTATAAGAGGCATAGACACCTTAGAGTAAACTTTCCTACTTGAATGAGGCCATTATCATCTCTAATGGCAAGTTCATATGATTTGAGAAGAGTGAAACCACACATGGATTGAATCATGATGGCAATATCAGTATCAATGGCTCTCAAATATGTAAGAAAGACAAACTATCAGCTGGTCTCATGGGAGAATGCAATCTATATCAATTATTTTGAAACCTCTCATTGAATTCATGCATTGTTTCCTTGGGGATCTTTGGATTACATTGAGATGATGTATGAGTGAAGTGTGGTCACTTTAATCTTCAAATATTGAAGTTAGCAATAATCCAAAGTCATCCCATGTTGTGATGTAACCACTAGGCAAAAGTCCTATAAAAATTAATTTCTTTCCACCTAAGGGATATGGAAAGGAGTTTAACAAAAATATTTTCCCCGGTGACATTATGAAAACTATGAAAATTGGAGATATCCCTGATGTGTTCACTAGGTGTGACATGACTTTCACCATTGAATGTGGGCACACTCTTTATAGCATTAAGGGGATGAAATCATATGCATCAATATGAATTGGATTTTTAGTATTAAAGGTAGGTAAAGAATGTTATGTATCCATGATTTCTTCAATATATCTTCACTTTATTGGCTATAAAAATCCTCTTGCTCTTCAAAAGTTTGAGTAGGTTGAGGGTATGGAACTTCAAGAGGAAGTTCAAGCTAAGTAGGTGGATTGGTAGGATTAAACACTCTACTATAAAATGACCTAGTAAATACCGTGAAGTATGAGATAAAATTTATGACAAAATAATAGTCTACAACTAAATTTTACCATGAATAGAGTCACCAAATTTGTGTAGCACACTAATTTGTAGCGGATATTGTCAAGACCATCATTCACCTTGACAAGTTGTCTTTAGGATAATGGGTCCCACTAGGTATTCCAAAACTATTATCACAAAATATATCACCATATAGTAGTTTTTTCAATAATCCTCCATATTTTGTCAACATGGAAATACTTCTAGGAGTGTGGGAATACCTATAATAGAAGTAGACCTCTAGGTTTAAGGGTTAGCTCCCTGAATTTGCCTTGAAGTGATTATCACTAAACTAATTATTTACTTGTGGGAAAAGGGATAGAAGTATAAATAAAATAAATATAATATAAGGGGGTGATACACCATAATTATTTACACAAGACTATCATACCTCTTTCACTAAGAACTATACCTACAAACTAGCCTCAAAGTCCTAAGATATTCTAACATAAGTATTTAAACACAGAGGTGATATACATGAGACAACTAAAGGTAAGTAGATAAAAGATAATATTTTTGTATCTAAGGAAATTTTTACACTTGAAAGGAGCCTAACACACTAGATACACTCTATATGACCTGTTATAATGAGAACTCTTGCATAAACATGAAAGGATAAGGAGAAGAAAATATAGAACTTATCACTAAACCTCACCATTCATCACTTCACATACTTAGAAAAAATGTTCATGAAATAAAAACCAAATTTATTTTATTATTCAAAGGAAAATTAAAACATAAAAATACCAGAAGCTTGCCATACATTATGTGGAATTAGTCTATAAGAGCCAAAATGGCTAGTACTTACAGAATTGGAGAGAAGAGAGAAGCAAATGAAATCCAAGAGTCACTAAACCACTTGTAAAGATAATAAATGGAGTTAAATATATAGGATAAAGGAATATGGGATAAACCATACAAGTTATACTTGGACAAATGTCCCTCAAGGGAATGAATCTCCTCAAATGTGGTGTAGGATTCTTCAACCTACTCCCTGAAAACTACCTTCATCATTTGGCCTTCTTTGAGCACTCCAAAACTAAATAAGGATAGATTAGATCATTTTAATATGATTTAGGTGATATAAAAATAATACAAAATGCATTTTATGAGTTCTTAATCATCAATATTCTTTTGGCCAAGTGTTCTCACTACCTACAGTCATAATCACTCTTCTTTCACTCACCTTTCACACTTGGCACCAAAGTTTTCTTTAGTTTTCCAATAAAATACATATATAGGTTTATGTGACACTTTTAAATAGTCATAAAGTCCTTATATTCATCAATAAAACCTTAAAATCCTCTAATTAGAGTTATCACCTTCTCACTAGGTGATCACTCCTTGTTCACTATGCCAATTTAGATTGGTTGAGATGAAGGTGTTAACAAAGGCACTTTTGAGATTTTTTGAAAAAAAAAATGAGTATTATAGGTTATATTAGGCTAAATCATAACTTATAAATTGAATTTCATCTTTTGAAACCCCTTTATACCTACACAATACACAAAAGTTTCAAGAAAACTAGTTTTACACCTTGTTCGTACAAGTAGGGTGGAAAATAAATTGATGAGAAGTAGAATTGGGGAGTCTTATACAAACTCCAATAGATTTACTTATTAAAATATCCAATCTATATGTCTCTCTTTATTCATCTTTCCAATCAGGTCCTTAGCAAGGGTTTAGGATAGTTTTTGGTATTTCTAACCCTTAGCATTTATTCATAAAGGTATGACATTAAGCTTGTGAAAAAATTACACAAGATGAAATTTTGGTACCCTATTAAAATTATATCCCCTCCTCAAACTCCCATGCTGAGCCTTCATGTTGTTGTGAGCTTCCAAAGTTAGCCTCTTGAGCTTCTCTTTCCATTATACATACCTTGTTATGACCTTAAGCCAAGAAATAACTTCCTTATGACCTTTTATACAAACTATAGCCTATAAAACACTTAATTTCTCCTAATTAATAGGTTATAATTCATTATAATGTTCACCTAGTGTTATAAGTGAGTTTACACCCCCTAGCGTTTTAGGCCTAATCAAATCCTAGTAGGTATATTTTGCATATAGCTACTCACCACCTCCTCTAAGTATCTTATCATGAATATGATGAGTTTCCTAGGTTTATTTATTCTTAAAAATAGCTTACCACATTCTCATAAAATGTTTAAATACCTTTCAAATAATTATCCTAACCTTAATTGTCAAACTTATAGGATTTCAATACTCTGGGAGTGCCCTCTATCTGAGATAGAATAGAGGGAATCTTCCTTGTTGTATCAAGAATTTTAGGATTATTATAGGCATGAATAGGTCATATAGACCATTTGTATAAAATACTAGATTTTTTTCATACAAATAGGTCTCCCAAACATCTCAAAACCTATGACAGACTTTGTGTAACCCACTGACTATAGGGTTTTGTGTGTTGGTTGTAAGTGACCACTAAACACTAAGCATTTGCTCTATTTATTTATGATGATAATAAAGTGAGTTGTATAACATCATATATAATGTGTTATCACACATATTGGCACTCAAAACTTTTCCAAATCTCTCAACTTGCACCCTTCATATTACCTAGGGTAACCTACAGTCAATTATGATTATGTTTCCTTACTCAAAAAGAGGTGCCTATAGGTAGCACTTGCATGGTTAAACATTGTATAAAATGTATTATATAACTTATTTAACTCCTCAAGGTAATTTTACATCCATATATACATGTTCTCATCATATTAGTGTTGGGATATACTCCAAATCACTATGTTCTAGCTCACTATCATGCTATAGTTGACTGTAACTAACCAATTTAGAGTAAAAAGGGGTCATGTAGGTAAATTTAAAATCCTTAAAACCTATGATTCACACCCTTGGTTAATTTTGATGTATTTAGATTAATTTTTTACTTACAAGTGTCCGTGTTTGTATGTTTTCATGTCTAGGTCTATGCCATGAGATTATAGGTGTTTATAATCAACTTAGGCAGCCTTTTTGGGAGATAAGGTGCACCTTTAGGTGATAGTACAAATAAATATTTTTTACTCTCACCCCCCTTGATTTTATTTATAATTTTAATGCTCTTCTCACCTTAATGAAGTAATTTTCCATGGAGATATGCTTGTAAACTACCACCTTTGACCTTGAGACCATTTAAAGTTCTAAGTATTGCAGAGAACATTGAAAACTTGTTATAGTCATATAAAATGTCCAAATTGGTAGTTTGAGTGTGGATTATGACACCACATCTATTGGTCCTTTTTTCATGCTATTTTGACCCTTATAGACACCTTTTTCTCATTTCTAGTCATTTAGAACCTTCTGCATGGTTATTTCACCTCAGCTAGACAATATTCCCCGTGCCAATGCTATTCCCCCAGGTCTCGAGCCTATAGGATAGGATCACCCCATTTGGAATATAGCACCCCATAGAGAAGTTTCCCATTTTTATCAATCATATCCATTTTCACTTTGATCTCCAATGGTCATTTTCATCTAATCCATATCCTTAATTAGGTCAGCCTAGCACAAATACATCTGACCAATGACCATTTGATCCCTATAAAATCCCACTCAAAGCTCATTTATAAAAGGAGGTGACCAAAATTATAGATTAAGAAATAATACAAATAAATCACTAAGGCATAATTCCCTATTCCTTGTACATAATCACCCAACATAGCTACAGACCTACTCATATCCTCGTACTAGTCTCTATCCACCTCAAACACTATCAATTTGGCATTTTCATCTATATCACGCTATTGCACAAAGCACACTAGGTGGGAGAACTACATATGGATTGATCCCTATTTTAAGTATTGGTATATAGGTAGTGTGCCCACACAAGGGGTATGAATTACATGTTTAGTACATCTTTCACACTAAACCCCTTTCTCAAGAGACTCAAATGTTGTTTTATCAAGCATGATGGAGGGTTAGGGTTTGAAGACAAAATATGATCCATTGAGAGTTTTATCAATAACCAACACTCAATTTTTCATAGACATGTTCACATAGGTACAATTCAACTACCTAAAATTTTTTAGGTCTCTATGATTAATTTGGACAATAACTATAGGAATAGACAACAACGTGAGACACCAAAGCATCTACTCTTTAGTACTCCTATCCTTTCACCCAATGAAAGATAGATTTAGTTTTATAAAACCTTATTATTATTACCTAGCCATTTTCAACCTCTATATGAGCCATCTCAGTCTATTTTCCAGCTAAGTTATATTTCTTTTTATTTATTTCTATTTTTAGAAAGGTGAAAAAGATAAACAGTTACACAAATCAGGGTTGTATTTATTTTTATATTTTGTACTAATTTATTAATCTATACCCTTAACTAAAATAGGAATAAAACTCCATTATTCCCAAATAAATTAAAACATTTAGTGAATTTGACTTACTTTGTTTGTGCACAAACCCCTTACAAACCCTAGGAAAAATTCCTCACTGGTTCTAGCAATATTCTTCTAATTTTTCCTACATATATAAATTAGAATTTCACATTAAAATTTTAAAATTCACCATAGTAATTTTAAAAAATCATTTCTTTCAAACCCTAGTAGAATATACTAGGTTCTTATGCTTTTGAGGTATCTCCTTGCATGTTAGTGAGTTTTGTATCCTTTTTATGCATATTCTAGTTTATTATTTTTAGGACTTTACATTTCCTTTATTCAGTACTTTTATTCCATAACATTTTTCTTATTACAAATTATTGAAAAAAATTCAATCTAGTTTTGCTTAGTTTTCTTACTTTAACAATAGCCCAATATATCAGGTTTTAATGAAATTGATAAGAGGGAACTTCAAGACCTTTTAACTAGAAAACCCTAATATGTAAGATGATATGATTAAAATAATACAAAAAGAAAACCAAAAATCAAATGATAATCAATCCTCTCAAACCATATAATAACCAATTGCAAATGACACTACAAGGTAAATTATGTCTCAACAACCCCGTATAGTAGCATAGCCTTCCTATGTGGCACCACTAGTTACGGTTAGTAAATTTTCACCTCCTATTGTGGCTACCCTTGTGCAAGAGATTAAATCTCTTAAATCCAATGTGTTATATCTTGATAAAAGTGCCTCTAGATGAACATAGGCTTTGGACTCTTTTTCTCTACTTCATACACCATTGGCATGCCATATTGCTTCTACACCCTTGCCACTAGGTTTTGTTCAACCCAAGCTCACTCTATATGACAACAAGGGTGACCCAAAGACACACTTTAGAGTTTTTCACAAAACATGATTGGACTATGTGAAAAATAATTGGTTACTAACCAAGCTATTTCCATGGAGTTTAAAGGATTATGATCTATAATGGTTTTATAGTCTACCAAATCAGTCGATCAAAGCATTCAATCCTTTAGCTAACATGTTCCTATCTCATTTCAGCATTAACATATGTGACAAGGTTTATTATGCCCAAGTTACACAATATAAATAAAGGTCAAATGAGACTCTCATAGATTATGTTCTTAGATATAAGACTATCTTAGCTAAAATGACTAGTCCCATGGTTGATCAAGAATTACAAGATCTCTTTAAACATAGTCTTCTGCCAGCTTTGCATGAGTCAATAATGTTTAAAAAGTTTTCATCCTTCACTGAGTTATGTCATACACTAAAGGAAATGGTAGTAAAATTAATTTTAATGGGAGAACTCAAATACACAAGCATATATGTATATAAAAGAGCAACATTAAAGTCCCATACAATGTAAAGGTTAATGATAGAAAAAGTCAAAATCAACCTACAACTAATGTAGCTTCAAAGCCCCCTCAGCAAGTGGTTTTATCAGTGCCTCCTCAGTGAGCCTTTACCAATATACCAGTATCTCTAGCTAAAGTCTTATAGTAGCTATTAGAATTCAATGTTTTATCTCTCCCTCTTATTCAAGAAGTTGATACAACAAAGCCTCTTCCATGAGGATATGATCAAAATGCATTCTATGATTTTTATAGAGCACCAAGCCACACAATGAATAGATGCATCAGTTTGACACACAAGATATAATATTTGATAGGTGGTAACCCTATTGATCTTAGCACTTCAATTGATCCTCCTCATGCAAAACAAACATAGGATAAGGCTTTAACAATTTTATCAGATCCTTTCCCATAGCATTCTAAATAGGAGATAGAGGGCACATCAAGTGTTCACCATGCATATCATGCACACCCTCCACCAACTACATACCAGGTACCTTCATTTGAGTCACATCCTTTAAGTAAAATGATTGGTGTGTATAATTCTAGAGCTTTAATTATACCTTTGATCTCTTTCTCAGATTAGGAGATAGTTGAGGATGATTTGGATTAGTATGCACTCTTTATCAGAGCCTACATTTATCACCATCCCATTCATAATATTCTTGTATATAATGGATCTAGTGTGAACACATACATTATGACATTACTTAATAACTTGGGATATTTAGAGAAGGATATCACCTCGATGGACACAATTATCAATGGATTTAGTGGACACATATAGAGTTCATTAGGTGAGATTTTACTTCATCTACAACTTGGTCTAGCACATGTGGCCACACCATTTAATATTATTCCTAGTGTAGGAGTCTTCGACATGTTTCTTGGTCGACCATGGATCCATAAAATTTATACAATACATTCTACAGTTTATAGATGCATGAAATACATTCATGCTAATCAGGTTATTATAATTGGTGGAGTTTTTTATGAGTTACCACTCCCCACTTCAAATCCATCTCCTACTCTACAGTCACCAATTTCAATTCCTCCACTAGTTATAGCTCTTCCTCTAATTGAGATTCAGACATAGTTGAGGCCTCCCTCACCAGCATAGAGATTTCATACACTTCCATAGAGGCCTCTTTTAGAGTGACCACTACATCAATGATAGTTTTAAGACTCTAGATAGTTTCTATCTATAGTATTCACACATAGGGTAGTATTATTGAGGCCCCATGCCTCAACACATAGAGAACATTTTTAGAGAGATTCTTATACTACCAGATGGTCTCTAAGATCCCCATAGTTGCATCCACTTATTAGAGCTATAGGGGGACCCCACAATCAGTTTCCACTACAAATCTTTTAGATAACTTACGACATACACAACTTTTAGAGTCATAGTCTCAGCCCTTTCATTATGCTTCATGATCATACATGATCCCTCTCCTTGATACGGGACACCATAATAGGGAGTCTCTTATGAGACTCATCGGTTAGTATCATCTCTTCTTAGTCTTTCTTATACATAATTTCTCATCTTACCTGTATATAGTTTCTTTTTTCTTTTTTCTACATAGTTTCCTTATGATTACTTTTACATAGATTATTTCAAAATACAAAGAACAATATAACATGTCAAAATATAAAAACATTCAAATAACTCAAAACACCAAAAACTTTTCAGTTATACACATTATCCATGTTTTACATTTCTAATGCCATGCTAAACTTACATTTTATTGTTCTATGCTACTATTTGTCGATTTATCTACATTATCATGCTTCACTTGATCTTCTTTGAGTGTGTGTAGTGACACCCAAATCTTTGATTGCTTCACTCTACCCATTGAGGGGGCATCCTAATTTTACATTCAAGACATACATCAACATATATACCCACGAAGGGCATCTTTTACATGACTACACCATCCAGGTTATGTCATTCCTACACCACATACTCTAGTTATCATGTTGAAGTACATTACTTATTAGCTTACACAAATTATTCTATCATTACTCACTAGTTTATAGAACTTGTGTATTTCTTAGCATCTACCCAGTCTAGTACTACATGATTTACATAATTTCACTTCTTGATTTGATTAGTTAGATGTGATAGTATTTCCATAATTTACATACCTTCCTTTCTTGCTTTGAGTAGTTAGATGTGATTGTATTTCTTAATTATTGTTTTGTTACTTGTGTGTGCTTTAGGACATTTTCTAATGTCCTTTACTTGTACTCTTGTATGTGTTTATGTCTCTCATTTTAATATTTATTATTTGAAATTGTATGTGTATGTGGGGATTTGAACATACCTTGTATGCTTGTTTTTCCAAATTTGAGTGACATGTGCCTATGTCCCTTGTTTTCTTGGCCTCTTTTGTATGATTCTTACTTCTTACCTTGCATGATTATTTACTTCTCAGTTGTTTATAATGTCATGATCCACATCATACATTATCTTTCCTTCTTGGATTCCATGATGGACATCATGTTCCAACCCTCCTTGATAACTAACCAAATTTCTAGTTTCAGTTCAGTATACTACACATGTTATTTTATTGTTACATCTATCCAGGCATACGCCTATTGATCTAATAATCTCTAATACAAAATATGTTATATGTTGAGACATCTTTTGGATTATCATTGCTATATCATTTATTTTGTAGCATAACACACTTGTAGAGATATTTATTTTGAGGGTAATCATTGTAGGGTCTTCATTCCTACCCTTAGAAGAGGGGGTAACAAATAGGGGTTTTGTCATAGAGATCAGAACCATCTACTGGTCAAAATTAGTTTTTAGAACACTCAAAATAATAATCAAATTTCTAAACATAGAAAACCAAAAAGATAAGGATGAACATAGAACAGTCATCAGAAATAGTAGAGTATAATATCACCCCATTCAGACTACAGTGCCTTACAACAAAGTATCCACTTTTTGGTGCTCCTATTCAAATAGCAAAAAACCCAAATTTTTTAGAAATAGATAGAAAGGTAAGGCCAATTACAATTTTGTTATCTATAGTCTAGTTTAGATTGGATAGTTTCATTACAATTTTACTTAGATTATATAGATATAGGGGGCATCATGCATAACATGATGGCTCTCACTTCTAGTTTCATATTGGGTAGTTGGTACAATTTCTAGATCAGAATCCATGTTACAGACACCAATGATTGGGGGAAATGTGCATGGCATATTTTCCTTCTTTTCTTTCTAATTCATTATATTACCTAGGTATTCTCATTAGTTACATGCCTTATTCCATCTATAGGTGGTTGGCATCATTTTAGAGTGGCTTTCATATAATCCTAGTTCTTAGTTTTGGAGTGGTTTTCATACAAGCCTAATCTCCACATTTCAGAGTGGCTGAGATTGGCTTGGTTCTTAGTACACATTTGGCTATCCATGTCACATTGTTAAATTATATAGCATTTATAGTCTTCATACACCATCTTATATGACACACATTCATACTGGTATCAATTCATAGCTCACACTTAGTGGGCAATGATGGAGCCAAAGTACTAGCTAGCCCTTGTATTCTTGAGCCACTTAGAGGGATTAAACACAGAGTCCAAACATTGATTAACACATGCATGATCACATAGATTCACTACATAGTGGGTGACGATGGAGCCAACGGGATAACCTTTATATTTTTGAGCCACCCTTAGGGAATTGAGCACTCATCTTCATTTATGATATTAATCTTAGTATAGCACATACCCAACATCACTCAACATCACAACAAGTTTTGTATTGGTTCACATACCTGGTGAGGTGTATTCATTCCTTTTTATTCCTCTCTCTTTTACCCATCCTTTATATGTTCTTATTTTATACATAGTGTGTCTAGTAATAACTGATCTACTCCTTATTTTCTCTTTTAGATTTATGATTCACACTATGATCTCTCTATACACACTCAACATACACATCTTCATGGGCTTCACCCTTGTAGGTAGGTTTACGTCCACTTTCTATTTTTTCTTTATCCTAGTATTTTGCTTTAATGCATCATTAAAATAAAAAAGGGGAAAATATAGTCATAAAAATGTCTAAATTGGTACTTTGAGTGTGGCTTATGACACCCCATCCATAGGTCCTTTTTTCATGCTCTTACGACCCTTCGAGATACCTTTTTTCTCATTACCAATCATCTAAAACCTTCTAAACAATTATTCCACCTCAAACAGACAGTATTCACCATACCAATCCTATTCCCCTAGGTCCTAATCCTATAGGATAGGATCACCCATTTTGACTATAGAGAAGCCTCCTATTTTTAGTGGTCTTATCCATTTACACTTTAAGCCCCAATGGTCATTTTCATCTAGTCCCTATCCTTAATTAGGTTAGCCAAGTATAAATACATCTAACCCATGACCAATTGTTCCCTATAAAATCCCACTCAAATCTCATTTACAAAATAAGGTGACCAAACTTACAAATCAAGCAAGAATACAAATAAATCACTAATGCAAACTTCCTTATTATTCGCACATAGTCACCTAACACAGCTACAAACCTACTCAAATCCTCATACCAATCCCTAGCAACCTCAAAAATTTGGCATTTACATCTACATCACACTATTTCACAAAGTACATTGCATGGGATAACTACATATGGCTTGATCCCTCTTTAGAGTATTGGTATGTAGGCAACATGCCCACACAAGGGGTGTGGATTGCATGATCATTACATATTTCACACTAACCCCCCCTTTCTCAAGTGACTCAAATGTTGTTTTATCAAGCATGATGGAGTGTTAGGATTTGAAGACAAAATCAGCTCCATATCAAGTTTTTTCAACAACCAGTGCTTAGTTTTTCATAGGAATACTCACACAGGCACAATGCAACTACCCAAAAAGTTTTAGGGCTCTATGATTAGTTTGGATAATAACAAGAATGGAAAATAGTACTAGACACTAAAGCATCTAGTTTTTAGCACTCCTATCCTTTCAGCCAATGAAATCTAGATTTATGTTTATGATACCTTCCCAATCCTTCACAATTATTTTCAACCTCTATATCAGCCATCTCAGTCTATTTTCTAGATAAGTTATATTTATTGTTATTTTTAGAAAGATGAAAAAGACAAATAGTTACAAAAATTAGGACTGTATTTATTTCTATATTTTATACTAATTTATTAATCCAAACCCTTGACTAAAATAGGAATAAAACTCCATTATTCATAAATAAGTTAAAATACTTGTAGTGAAGAATTACTTATAATGGAGGCTTCTTAGCAGCGTGCTCCTTTCATCAAACACCAATTCCCCTTGGCAAGGCATCTCCCCTATATGAGGGCTACATGATGAAAACATTCAAACTCATGTAGACCTTCTTGTTACCCCATTATATGGTAGTTCTAAAAGTTGTGAGGGCTCTATTTTGGAGCTTTTAAGGAAACCTATCCCTAAACTAAGTTTCTTAACTTGAAGTGACTTCTCAAGTCTTCCTATCCCTCATAGTTTCACTATTGACTTATTATGATATCCTCAACATTTAAAGACCATAAGTAAGGTATTCTAATATTATTAGACATCTCTATGCAACACTTTTTAAGAATATGTGAGGCACACCTATAGGTGTTCATGCAAGTCATAAGGTAGTGAATGTGGGTATGGGTTATATACATATAATATGGCCTTATGGTTCATCTTGTACCTTCTCAAATTATTCAAATGAATATTTTCAACTATAAGGAACTTGGAACCAAATAATTTCTTTGTTTCAATGTGATTGACCTCCTTGAGAGCACTTATAGGTATGCATTAATGGTGTATGACTATGTATATATTTTGCATTGACTATCATAGTCCATAATATGTTATTTAATAGGTTTATCTTGGACTCTTCATAACATCTCCATGAACATCCCTAAGACCTCACACACATCTCTCAACTGACTGTGTATGGCATTCATGTAAAAGTTTAACTATATTATTTATCCTTTAATTGTAAGCTCTATGTGAAACTTTGATACTAAAAATTTCAAAGAGGGAGATTGTTATGAATTTAAAATAATGAAACAAAAAATATAACATCTATTTTAAACCACTATAGGGAAGGAAATATCTGCACTTGGTGAAACCTGACTGTAAGTCCACTAGTGACATCATCTTACAACTTGGACTATTTGGATAATGAAGTCAAATCCAAACATGAAAACCAAGATGTAAAATATTAAAGGAGTAATCCCACATCCTTTATAATCAATTTCACCAATTGAATTATTTAGATAATCTCAAAATAAGCAAAACTAATAGGGTTTAAGGATTAGAAAGCAAAATGAGATAGTCAACTTCTTCAGAATAATTCATAAAGCATAGGCAACCATTATTCCAAATCCTATCATGAATGTGAATCAAACCAAGTTTTCTATCCACCACCAAGATCATTCTATTTGTAAGCTCATCTACTATCCATACCATCAGAAGAACTTATTGACCATTTTTATATGCCTAATTGAATGATGGAGAAGAGAAATGGTTTTGGTCTATTTTTTGGTACTTTCAAAGTAGATCAATCATGGAAATGGAGTTAGTGAAGTTTAAGGGTCACTGTACGAGGTTTTCACATGTGTCATATGGCCCCATAGGTTGTATAACTTCCAAAACTCCCTTTCTTCCAACTATTTTCTTGATTTCTCTTAACACCTATAAGTTTTTCAGTTAGTACTGACAAGGAATGATAGGTTCTGACATATTTGACATTAAATGGAAGTTTAGAACACTTGAAAACCTTGAAAAATCATACCACCTTCATTTATGACCTAAATAAGACCCCTTAAATATCATATAATGACACAAGGACTAAATGGGACTATCACAAACTTAAAAACACATTAAATGACATCAAATTGACCATGACACACCCTATATCATATTAATAGGCCCCTATATCAAGTTTTGGACTATAGGAGGTTGACCTATTTTGACTTGTGGTCAAAATAGTCAACAAGTTCTAAATGTATGTGCATTTTGTAAGTATCTCAAATTTCATGTACAAAAGTGCCCTATATGAAATTTATTTGTATACAAGACAATAACACAAAGGCTTGATATTGTGATGTGAAACCTTGAAGCATTACTTTTGAGTATTTAAACAAGCCTTATCACCCATGTTGAACTCATGAGGTGAAAAATGTGCATCATGGGACTCTTTTTAATTTAGTTCTTAGTGTGATAAGTATCTATTAATCCTCATGGTTAACACCCTACGTGTTTTTAAAACATTTTATAATTTGTCTATTTCATTTTCCTAATGAATGGCTTTATGTTAGATGGTGTGTCATAGGATATGTCTATAGGTGCTTCTAATTATAACTAAAGACATTTATGGAAGGAAATATTACCTATAGAGCTATGCAAATATATGTTAAATGAATGCTAATGTAAATTATATTATCATCCCAAGTTCATAAGTGCACACTATTATATATGCATAATAAATGACCAATTTTGTAATTAATAACTTCCTTCTTTCCTCATGTCAAGGGAGGAAAAGATATAGACTAACCCATCTATGCATCTAATATATCCCAAAAGGATTTATATAAGTGGATTAAAAACTATGAGTCATGGTAATACATAATAGATGCTAGTAAACCAAAATAAACCCAAACATGGCTGAAGAAAGATCACATGGTTTCATTTGAATTGATGATCTTATTAAAATGATCCATGATCATCATCTTAGAAAACCTATCCACTACAAAAATAAAAGATTCATTCTAGTGTTTTTTAATTAGTAGTCCAATCGTGAAATCCATGTTGATGGATTTTATGGCTTGGATGGACCCCAAAAAGGCACTTAAAGTTATAGATTCTTATTTACGGGCACAGATATGTCATAAAGAATGAAAATTTTGATGTGGCACTCAATATCTGTGTACATGTGTGATCATTATACGTGTTATTGTAATGTTTCTAGTGTCTTTTTATTATCTAATTATCCAATTGTATTATCATATTAGACCTCATAAATGAGTCCTTTGTAAGGTGCGCCATCAAGAATATAAATGTGCCCAGCTTGTAAATAATAATTTTGGACATGCGTAACTCTTGAACCTATTCACCATATGCAAGGGAGGTATAGGATTATAAGAAGAGCTTGTTTACTGAGTAGAGAGTTACATATTCAATAAATTTTTGGTAGAACATATCTATAACTATGATGAATATTTGTATTGATGGTTAGATAATAATTTAAATATTTTTTAAATTAATGTAAAAATCTAAGTAGATAAAATATATGAGTATATAAATCAAGGAATAAAATACTATAATATCAATAGCTATAAATTTATATAATAATTTAATTGTTTTCTTAGCTTATTAATATCAATTAATTATAAAATATTCACTTAGCTAGAAAATATGATTGAAATAGACAAGTGGTAGGCTAAAAATTGATGCAAAAGTAGGGTAGAGTATTGTCAATAGATATCAGGTATCAAAACCCTCTTCAAATCGTAGTGCATCCCTCTTTATCATAGTTCATTACACTATTGACCTTTTGTACTAAAATACCAACCCTATGTAGATAAAGTACTAAAATTTAAGGAAGACTTTCACTCTATTCTAGGAATTTTTTGCCTATGTGATTGAGGCCTGGATCATCATTTATAATTTTCTCTACCTAATTTCACTTTGGAACCCTAAGACTCTATACTTACTAGGGTTCTGATGAACACAAGTGTAAGAAGAATTTCATACCTAGGGTGAGTTAGATGTGACCTAAACCCCCATGTGTTGAGCATTACCTACATACCAATACCTCAAAATGGGATAACGCCTGATGTAGTGATCCTAATCTAAGTGCTAGTGTAAGTGAGAGGGATTCTATTATGCTTGAGTATGAATTCCAATTTGAATGCTTTGAGTGTGACTTAAAACTATAAATATGAGAAAACTAAGCTTTGTGTTATTGTATATGTATGTATGTATAAATAAGGGTAAATATAGATCAATAACCTTAATTTTTATAACTATTTCTGAGCTTATTCATGAGAATTACCATCTACCAGATACATGAATGAGATAAGTCTTTATATAATGTTTTGATACTTTTTGAGACATGAAATGAGTATATGTTGACCCTAAGAAGCTTTGAGGAGTGGAAATGTATCTATTAAGAATGAAATAAGCTAAAGGTCACTAGTTCTACCCCCTTTGGCAATAGCACATTACATTATAGATGAAAGGGGTCATGTTATTATTTAGATGGATGGTACATTTGAAAAAATATCTAGGATGCCTAGGTGATGGCTTGATGCATCTTTTAGTATATCTAAGCATGGGATATATGCATATATATGCTATAATGGATCAAAAGAGGCCCTAAGATAGGTTAAGGGATAAGATAAGGATAGGGTGGTCTCAAGTGACACTCATTATATTAAATGAAATTTTAGATGACTACAAATAAGGTAATATATAACTTTATCATTCTTTCCATTCTTTGGATTTATTACTAGATGGAAATTAATGCAATCAAGTCATTTACTTAATGTGGCACATATTATCCATCTTTCTCTACACATGAAAAAACTAAAGTGGCATATGATAATTAAAAAAGACTATATCCTTGCCAAATATGTAATGCCATTATTACTTTATTACTTGAAAAATAGCATACAAATATTTATCATATGTGGAGTACCATTGAATGTATCAAAGTGATCAGTGAATGTATATTTACAATATGTGAGTATTGTGTTGAGTTCATTGTTATATGCATCAATGTTAATCTTAAAGGAATGAACAATGTCAAGAATATCCATATATGCTTCTTGATCCTATAAAAAACATTTTTTTAAAGCATCCACTAGAATACTACTTTAGTGCACATAGTTTGATTGAGATATGTTGCTATTAGTGATAAAAAAATAAAATAATATGATAAAAGTTATAAAGTCTAAGAAAGTTCATAATTTCAATGAGATAATGAGGAGTTGTCTAATCTTTTATTTCTTTCATCTACTTTATATCTACAAATATGTATATATAATTTATAATTTAGCTTCGATATTGAATCTAAAATTTTATAAGTTGGCTTGAAATTGTGTTTTCACAAGGTATCTAAGATGTGTGAGATGTTCTCCACATGTTTTTCCCAATTATTACAAAATATTAGGATGTTTCCAAGTATATGATAATGGATTAGTTGAATAAGGCCCTAATAGATCATCGATCAAGTGTATGAATGTTGTTGATGTATTGGTAAAGATGAAATGAATTATAACTAACCATAATTACAATCTTTTCCTAGTTTTAAATTTAGTCTTCTAAACATCCTCATGATGGATTAGTACTCAATGATAGCTTGAATTTAAGATTATCTTATTGAAATATTGTGTATGTCAAAAATGGTCTACAAATTCAACAATGTTTATTATTGGGTATTATTTATTTATAGGTATATTTTTTAGTACATGATAATTAATGAAGAAAAATAAACTTACATATATCTTGGCAAAGGACTATCAAGCTTCATAATAATAAGAGCTTGGCTAGATCTTGCCTTGATTAATTAGCTCTTGGATTTAGCACTAAAATTCATCATTATCTTAAATAGACCCTATCATAATGGAAAATTATAGAAGAGGGAATCAAGTAACTAGAATTATGTGATTATTTCTAGATAAATGTATTTGTAAACCCTTTAGTTACTCAAATGAATCTCCATAATTTTGTATTTTTTTATAAATTTGTTGCTACTACAATGGTATTTAGTTGACTTGATGCATTTAAAATGTGTTATTTCTCTCTTTCATAGGTGATTCTATAAAGATCATGAATAACATGAAATTATGTGTATGTGAGGTGAGATTGTGATATTTTTTTATAGTGATAAAAGTGATTTAAATTGTTATAGGTGAGCCTAATGGGTTTAAGAAATGATGATTATCATGAATAATGTTTCCCTATGGCTTGGATTGATATGTTAAATCATGGTCATATAAATATTTTCTTCTAATAAATATGTTGCATAATCATAGTGATATGATGTGATAAGTGATTGTATCTTCCATAGGGTTGACTTTATTATATAAAGTGCATTACCTTCAAACTTATATGTCTTTGAAAATGCCTAAAAAATAACCCATAAAATTTCAATATTTTTAGGTTTATGATACTTGAATTTCATCATTCAAATGTGTACATATGTAAAAAATCACAACACTTTGTGAACTCATGTAAATTATTGATCTCACATACATATCATAATCATGAAGTGAAGCTCACTAGGAGCCCCTAGGTCAAGTAGTAAATAAAGCTTCATTGCTATAGATTTATAAATTAAATGATTTTCATAAGGGTTATTATGAAATTTCCATTAAATCATTGATAATCCATTTACATCTAGCTCATATCTAAAAATTTTACAATATAATTAAAGTTGCATTTAAGAAGACTAGTACTGACTAACATGTATAGAATCGGTTAGAGTTCAGTCTAAAATATAATTTAGATGTTAAATGTTACCAAGTAAACTCATAAGACTTTTTCACTTAATCAACTAATAACATCTAATAATCTTTTATTTGAGAAATATGGCATAGTACATTATTTGGCAACATAAGAGTATTAGGGTTAATTAATGTTAATTGAACCATAATATTTTATTTATGCATATATCATTAGACTTTATTTACCATAAATAAGGATTCCATCAAAATATTACTCGTAGAAACTAATTAAAAAATATTACATCAAATATTGTTAAGATGTTACTCAATCAATCAAAACCTAAAACACACATTGAGAAGAGTAAGGTTATTCACCCTTGGGATTTTTCATGGTATAAGATATTACCTTGGGAGCACAATGACTATAGTGAAATTCATCATGGAAAACCTTAAAGCATACTAAAAATAAGATTATAACCTTATAACAAGTACAACTAACCCAAAGCATAATGTTATTGCTTACTTCAAGTCATTAGGTCCTCATTAGAACCTTCTTGAAATCTAAAGTTAGGGTCATGATTTTCCAAATGGAGGTTTATGGTGGTTATTGTAAAATTAAGGTTTTAAATTAAGTGTGAAATTTAGTTAAATATATATCAAGCTCATCACTAAGAGATAACTATAATCACTAAATAAAATATCACAAAAATTCAATTACATGTAATGTTTTGTTAGTTATAAATTTAGTATAGATTAAGAAATATTTTTAATAGATTTTATAACAAAATATTTAATTGCATAAGGACATGTAATTGTCTAATTAGACCCTGTTAACACTTCACACCTGTAGGTGTCTTGCTAAACAAATAGGAAAACTAGATTTATAGCTTGCTCATTCACCAATGTATCAAGAATAATAATAATAATAAGTATAATGACCCTAGACAACAAATATATTAACTCATAGTCTCCTAAACTAGAGCAAGGTGTACATTAGTTATCACCATTACCTATTCATGCTAGACATGGACTGCATTTCATAAATTAGGGTTGATTTTAGATAAATTATTCATAACTTATAAAATCAAATAACTTGAATAAAGTATAATATAAAAAATAATAATTGAATATTAATATTAAAATTTTCCTCATTAGGGTTTTATATCGAGGCACTCTTTTCATAATATGTTTTTAGCTTACTGTTATAATTTTAAAGGTCTATAAAAAATAAAGAAATGTCAAAATTTTACCATAGATTTAAGATTTACAATTTACTAATAGGTATTTATATCATCATATGATAATTATAACCACTATTTATAAATTATATAGCACCTCAGTCTTATACACTTGGAAAATACATATCATGGATGTAACTTCAACTTCTAGACCTTTCTCATTTCCAAAAGGCTTGCATACACTATCTCTATGTTCCTAATTGATTATATATTAGTCTTATTAATGTTATTTTGATGACATAGACCTTATATCTTACCCAAAATGCTATAAACCTATTTATTTTCCATCTTTTCAGTTTCTAGACCTTCACCTATTTTCTAACTACCCAGACACTTGCATCCTAGTCAAACACCTATGTTGACACAAATTTCCTATTCCAATACAAGTGTCTAGTGCCCTAAAGTCATCAAATTTTTAAATGAAATGTATTCCTATGGTTTACTTAACTACTTTAATGGGAGATATTCTCTAAAAGGATTGATACAAACACAAGATCAATTCTCATTCATTCTTCACCTAACACAAACTTAGAATTGACCTAGCATAATCTATAAAGCACTCAATCAATGAAACAAGTGAGAAAATGTTTGAAATATAATCAATGAGAGGGGGGTGAATCAGTGAGCCTAGATAATTTCAAATTCAATTCTAATTCCTTTAAACTCTTAATCATTTAATACATACATTCATGAGGTAAACATCATTCATAGCAATGAACAAGAAAGACATTGCAAGATCAAACATGCCATACATGGGAAACCCTCTTGGGGAATAAAAACCACTCTCAATCCTACAAAAACATGGACTATTATCCTATAAGATGATTAAAAATAAGAGATTGATCAACTCCTTTAGACCAACAAACCTTGATCATGTCCTCTTAACCAAAGGTATTTAGTGAAACACCTATTCCACAAGAAACACCTGCCCCTAAGATGATCAACTCATTTAGACCACTTGCCTTTAGTAAAACACCTATTTTACAAGGAAAAACTACCCTTAAGAAAGACCAACTCCTTTAGACCCTCCTTTGATAATAATTCTTCCACCTTATAAATAATGTCTTCAACACCTGATGATGGATCTCTAGATATTAATCTTCTCACCTTTTAGAAATAAATATATCACCCAACACACCCTATTAGCCAAAGAACTTTACATACTTGAACCAACATACAAAGATTAGTTAGGACACATTACATCTTCCAACTAACCCCACTCTTCAACTCTATACACTCAATGTATCCTCCAAAGCAAAAACTCTATAATAACTTTAATAACATGACTAGATGGTCATACACACTATCCACACTTTGATCATCCTCTTAAACTAGCTACTAAGCTCTCACAGACACCATCAATCCTTTGATCATTCTCAATCCATCCAAAACATCCTTTTGGATCACTCTAAGATTTTTCACTCATGCTAAACCTATAAGAGCACTATTCTACCATTAAAAACATGACCTATAAGTCATTCTCATAATCCTTAATTTTATCTCATTATCAATTCAACCATTGGGTACACTTGGCCTCTTCTCTTCTTTGATTCAATGCTTACACCTCCCCAAGTCATCTAAGTCTAGAACCCAACATATTTGGTTACACTATATATAAATAAATCATGAATTAACAAGATCACAATATTAGTGCTTGTTGGCCATACTACATGCCTTCATCCTTAAGGCATCTCATATGGATCACACTTAAGCACTATCCCCTTTCAAAATAAGCATAAGTCACTTTTAATTCCTATGGAGACCCATTCACCTTTTGATACATCTTCAAGAAAATTAAGAACATATGGCCACTTAAAAATACATAGGTCCACTCCTTATGTCCCCTAGAACATCCTCAAATTATCATAGTCACCAAAACATTCTTTTTCTATAACCCAATTAGCTCAAACACTTCTATATACACATAGTCAATAAGAATGAGAACACAATCAGCTTCAAAACCTTCATTCATACTTCATATGATTTTTTAAACCTTTAAAATTAATGTAGAACATCTTAATGGATTCTAAAATACTCCCTAATATCTAATTCACCATGAAAAATAAAAAAAACAATTGCATAAGATTGAATATTCTTCTTGGGTCACTTACAGAACTTATATGAAAACATAATCAACTTTGGAGCTTCATAACTATGTTTGTACACACTTTTAGATCTTCTAATATATATTTTTAGATTCACCTTGAAGTCCTATATAAGTTCACTTTTTACTACATGATCAAATTCAAAAATTCAAATATGATTGAAATAGAAATCTCTAGTTTTTATTGTGTAAAATGTAAAATTCCTTCGAAATTTTTGAATAGCAACAATCACAGTTAACCTTCGAATGCTCTTTTTCAATCTTTAATGTCTAATAAATCTCAAATGCCCACTCACCATGATCATTATCATGTCTCTTATATCATCACTTCCTGACTCCTTGGATTAAATTTTCATCATTGCTTGATTGAGCTTTAACACCTTCAAAAATGACTAAGTATGGGGACCCTATCATTATGCATCAGTAGTCATTTTTACACCTTAATAACTTTTTTTATGCTTAATAATTGGAATGAATATTTGAAATTAGCAAGATCAACCATTGATCTTATCCAAGATTGAATGCATAGACCTACCAAAATCAAATGTTAAATCATAGTCACTTTGACCTCATCTTTTGTCCTCTCAAAATGTTGACTTAATGCTCTTTTTCAATCTTTGGATAGATCAATAAAGGTCAATAATTTTTTTATTGATGGTCATTTGTGTCACAATTGATCAAACTGTACAAATGCCCACTCACCATTGGATCATTGGATCATGTACACGAAAAGTCACCATTCGACTTGCTTAGTTTTTAAACATCATGGACACCTATCCTCATATCATCACTTCTGGGAAAACCAATGACTCCTTGGATTAAATAGTATGGACATCATTGATCTTGATTGAGCTTTAACACTGTGGTTAGTTCAAAAATGACTAAGTATGGGGACCCTATCAAAGATATGCATGGGTTGCTAAGGCAGCTAGTCATTTTTACACCTTAATTTAAAAGATTCATCCAAAGTTCCCTTTTGTTGACTGGTTTATCGGGGGCTGTAAAATGGTCACTTTTTTTGGTTTGCTGGTTATTGTCCTAGAAGGTTGTTCAACTTGCTATTCAAATTTACACTAGATGATCTCCTTCCATAGGAACCTGGTAATAAAACCATTAATGACCCACTAGATCCTCCTATAACCATGTGACTTACAAATGTGAGATATAATTCCATTAACATGCCTTCTCATAAACTTCTTTCATAGAGGCAACCATGTCCAAATCTGCCTGAGAGGCCAACTTTGAGCATCCATAACTTTTTCCATGCTTCAGCACATGATCTCAAATTTAATGTAAATCATATATGTTCAAAAATAAACAAACTTATATGATCATATTTTCTTAAAACCTTCAAATTTTTAAGATATAACACCTTCAAAATGCTCACTCAACTTTTTTTGCCACACTGCAAAATTGGCTATGGGAAAACACAGTCAATCTACTTGGGAACCCAACTTTACATATGCATAACATTTAATGCACTACATCACATGATATATAAATTAGCACAAATAAAATAGGTCCAAAATTTAATAAACTCATATGATCATTTTTTATTGGAACCTCCATGTGTGTGAATGTTGATCTAATCAACATGCTTACTTAGCGCTTTCTAGCCAACTACAAATTTGGCTAAGTATGGGAAAATAGTGAATTTTGACTAAGAAGTCAACTTTTCACCCTCATATATTTAACCAAACTTTGATGTATGAATTGATATATTAAATATAACAACTAGGGACTAATTTGATCATAACCATATGACCAGCTCCCCTTGACTCCTCACATGGCAATGGTGATATTATCAATCTGCCTACTCAGATTTTCTACCACTGGACCCAAAGTGTCTAGATGTAAACTATTATCATCCAGATGAATTCTAATTGTGCACACAAGCAATCTAAGCATAAATAAAAACATAGGGGCCTCTTGTACATGATCAAATTACCATACTCATGCCTAATTCTCTCTATCCATGTCAATACTAAAGATCAACCAATCATACATAAAGCACACTAGAACAAGCACAATACACACTTTGTCATTGTAGCATAGACTATCAAGGAACTTCATCCACTCACTATATAATATCCATGACACCACCATGACATCATCATGATAAATATCTAACAACAAATCTTCCCTATTTTATCTAATTTTTATATCAATCATAAGGGAAATATATATACACGTATAAGGTATTAAAATAACATTTCATGAGCCACATTTTCCATGTTAAAATATAGGTCAATCTATGTACTTGCTTATCACACATCACATGATACACACACAAGCCAACACATTGGGGAGAACTACCTAAATATGAGGCCCTCTTTAGAGTATTGGATATGTAGGTAGTGCTTATTGCTAGATGGGTATTTGGTTTAGTTTGACACTATGTTCCCACTAAACCATTTTTCCATAGCCACTATGAAGATTAATAAATAGGATTTTTCTATTTGACAAGTAAAAATAAACCATGATCTAGATTTGAGCACATTAGAACAAAGGTGAAACATAACCTATAATATTATAGGTGGTTGCATTTATATCTAACAAGTATTTTATACAGGACACCTACATCTAATTTAGATAAAAGCATCAATGTAACCATCTGAGGTTGACACAAGTGTTTGACACTACACAAGACAAATTTCTAAAATCAGGAAACTAATATAGAATCCAAATCCTATTAATAAAATTAACACTCACATGGATTTTTTAATGATTAAATATTGTAATGTGAATAATTATGTGAGTAATAATTCACTAATAGTTATATTTAGTTTATGATTTAATATTGTTGTGAGTTACAACAATATTACATATATATGATATTTATTTTTAATTATGGTAAAAATAGGTTTTCAACAAGGACCTTCTCCAATAAAATATTATTCCCTTAACCATTGGTGTGTCTAGGGATATGTGTGGTCAACTTGTGGCTTACATACTTCTTTTATTTACTTGTTACATTTCTCTATGTTCTTAGTTAGGTCAGCCTATATAATAACCTTGGATAAATAGAATATATATAAGAGGTAGTGGTTAGTCTTTATTCATTATGTTAAGTATTATACTATTAGTGCATTTTTGTGGAGGTTTCCTCCTTGAAGTGGCTTTGCTATATTATCCAATATTATATTTTGTTATCAATTATTATTGTGTGATCTCTCATATTTGCTTATTCTACGTAATATAAAATAATTTTGTATGAATATCTAAGTAATTTCATTACAAGTGGTATCAAAGCTTCGATTTGGGAAAGTTTCTTATGGCATTTTTTTCCATATCTAGTGAGGCGTGGCTTTTGGGAGTGGTGAGAGCAAAAAAAAAATAACTTGCAATCTGGAAAGAATTAATTTTTTTGTCAGCGCAGTATTGCTTGAAACTCTTTTTTGAAAAAAAATAATTAAAAAAATCCTCTTGCATAATAACCATCATTAGATTAATCTCAGTGAGATGATCACAATGATATATTCTATCAGTACACTTTTTTGGTACCAAAATTTTTACCCTAGTACGCAAAGGCAGTCATTGGATTCATCTTGACAAGGTGATCACAATGGTACCATTTCATGGTACACTTGTTTTGGGGTCAAAACCCTCCTAGGGTTGGTATATGATAGGTTTGGGTACTCTAAGAAGAAAAGGGGGAAAGAAACTCCTAAGACTCCTATTGATGACATGGATTATGGAACTTTAGATCTGGTGATTTCTTAGCTTCGAGAAGACATAAAGAACTTGGTGAGGCATGATGACTTTATTGTAGTCCAAGATAATGTTTCAAGGATGCACAAAAATATTAATGTGGTTCACAATGAATTATATCATATCACTACATAATTAGATACCCTTACATCTTAGTTTCAGCCTAATAACCCTCCACTTCAACATTCAAATCCTCCTCTCAATAACTCCTATACTGGTATGAAATTGATGTTGAAAAAATTGGGCATGCATAAGTTTGATGGTAAGGATCCTCTCACTTGGATTACCCAAATTGAGAATTTATTTTAGCTACATCAAACCCTAATTTTTTAGAGGGTGATAGTGGCATCCCTATATCTAGAACATGAGCAATTCATTTGGTACCACTGGTTATGTGCTCAAAAGATAAAGAATGGTGCTCTTATTACCTAGACTATTTTCATTGAGGATTTGTTATATAATTATTATAATAATGTTTTTGATAACTATTTCAACCAATTAGCCAAGTTACAAAAAATAGGAATTATGAAGGATTATATTCATCAGTTTTAGAATCTCTCTTTACGAGTGGAAAATATCACTGAGGAAAATTTGACTAATCTACTTTTGGATGGCCTCAAACATAGAATCTAATTCAAGGTTTTAATGTTTAACCCAACATCTATAGCAAAAGCTATCTCTAAGGCATGCATGATACAAGAAAAATAGATGGTCAAAAGGAAAAATTTCACTATTGGTCATGATCGTAACTTTCCCACACCATCATTTCCATAGCCCACCAGATTAACACAATGATAAATTGAGGAGAAGTGAGCCAAAGGGTTGTGTTATGGTTATGATATCAAATGGATCAAATACCATCATTGTGCTGAAAAGAAGTTATTTTACATTGAAGGTACCAATGATGATGAAGATGATGCAGAAGTTCATGATGAGGATTTAGAAGTTCTTAAGGAGGAATTTGAAGACTCTCAAGCTAATAGTTATTGTCATGCCCTTTCAAGTATGAGTATTCCCCAAACTATTAAGGTGATGGGTTTCTTTAAGAAACATAAGGTCACTATGTTGATTGATTTTGGGAGCACACATAACTTCATCCATAGTAAGTTAGCTACTCATTTGAACTATTTTATTTATCCAACTCTATGATTTTAGGTTATGATTTTAGATGGTGGTACTATCATTTGTTTAGGCAAATGTCATAGTATTAATTAAGCCATGGGAGGATACTTATTGGATTCTCTTATGTTTATTATTCACATGGGTAGAACTAATATTGTTTTGGGCATTCAGTGGCTCACCACTTTGGGCACTATTGAGATGAATTTTCAAGAATTATTCATGCATTTTCATTTTTAAAAAATAAAATTTGAGCTAAGGATATTAAAATCTAAATCTCCACAACTTGTTATCTCCCATCAAATAACAAAGATTCTCTATAAGGGTGTTGAGGTATTTTTAGCTCACTTATTTTTTATGGAAGTACAACCAACTCAGCCATCTCTACCTCTTAATCTATAACAAATAATTGATTCTCATTTTATTGTTCTTATAGACATGCCAAAAGGACTTCCACCTAGCCACACACATGATCATGCTATCACACTTATTCTTGGTAGTACACCACCCAACATTAAACCATACAAGTATCCTTATGGCCAAAAAATTTAAATCAAAAATTTGGTACAAGAGATTTTGGATTCAAGAATCATTCACCATAGCCAAAGTGAATACTCTTCACCAGTTGTCATGGTGAGAAAGAAAGATGACACTTGGAAGATGTGCCTTAACTATAGAGAACTCAATAAGTACACTATCAAAGATAAGATTTTGATTCCTATCATTGATGATTTTATAAATGAATTGAATGGTGTTCTTTATTTTACCAAGTTAGATCTATGTTATTGGTATCTTCAAATCTAGATCCATGATGAAGATATACCCAAAACCACATGCAGGACTCATGAGGGCCATTATGAGTTTTTGGTTATGCCTTTTGGTCTAAAAAATACACCATCTACTTTTCATAGTTTGAAGAATAATGTTTTTAAGCCATTTTTGAGGAAATGTGTTCTGGTATTATTTGATGATATCCTCATTTATAGTAAAAATTGGGAAGACCATTTGCAACATGTAAAATAGGTACTCTCCATTTTGGAGCAAAATCAATTGTATGTCAAACCTTCCAAATGTACTTTTGGGGCTGGTGAGGTTGAATATTTGAGTCATCCAGTGTCTTATGAAGGAGTGAAAGTAGATCTTAAAAAAATCCAAGCAATGGTGAACTGGCCAATTCTTAAGAAACTCAAGCAAATCCAGGGATTTTTGGGGCTTACTGGTTACTATCACAGGTTTGTCAAAAATTATGGTAGTATTTCAGCCCCACTCACCTCTTTGTTAAATAAAAACTCCTTTTAGTGGACTGTTGTAGCTACCTAGGCATTTGAACAATTGAAATTGGCTATATACACTACTCTAGTATTGGCCACTCCTGATTTTTCTAAAACTTGTGTGGTTGAATGTGATGCATCTAGGTATAGTATGGGTGGTGTACTCATACAAGAAGGTAGACCACGTGCATTTGAAATTAATCAAATAAAGGGTCAAAATAATCACAAACCCATTTATGAGAAGGAAATGATGGCCATTTTGCATGCAGTCAAACAATGGAGACCTTATTTGATGAGTCATCACTTTTAGGTAAAGACTAATCATGATAGTCTCAAATATTTTTTAAAACAAAGGTTGTCATTTGAAGAATAATAGAAATGGGTAACTAAGATGTTAGGCTATGATTTTGAAATAGTCTTAAAAAAAGGTAAGGATAATGTGGTGGTAAATGCACTATCTAAAAAAGATGAATCAGTTGAAGCATTTTTGTGTGCCATAACCATTTTGTAGGTAGATTGGCTAGATGAAGCATGATTACAATGGAAACATGATTGTATTACCCATGATTTGATTCAAAATATTCAAAAAGGTTTAGGTGGATTTAAAAAATTCACGTGGAAAGGTAATGAATTATGGTATAAAGATAGATTGTACCTATGTAAGAATTCTCTTCTTAAACAAAAAATCCTTCAAGAACTTCATGCAACTCCAATTGGGAGTCATTCAGGATTTTTGAAAACCTAACACAAAATCAAGCAGGACTTTTTTTGGGAAGGTCTCAAGGGGGATGTATATAAATATGTGGTTGAATGTATGATATGTCAACAAAACAAAGGTGAAACCATCAAAAACCTAGGTCTTTTATAGCCTTTATCCATCCCTAACTAGCATTGGGAAGAGGTATCTATAGATTTTATTATTAAGATCAGAGGGTAAAAATGTTATCATGGTTGTTGTAGATCATCTCAGTAAGTATGCTCATTTTGGTTCATTATCCTAGCAATTTTTTGCTAGTATAGTAGCTGTTACTTTTCTCAATATAGTTCAGAAACTGCATGGGACCCCTAAGAAAATTATTTGTGATAGAGATCCCATTTTTATTAGTAATTTTTAGAATAATTTATTTACATGTTTAGGCACTCAATTGGCTCATAGTTCATCCTATCATCCTCAATTTGATGGATAAACTAAGGTAGTCAACAAATATCTAGAAGGATATCTCTATTTTTTTGTTTCTGATAAATAGGATGAATGGGTTCATTGGCTACCATTTGTTGAATGGTGGTATAATAATTTTTATTCATAATTATTCCAAAATGTCTCCTTTCATGGAACTATATAGATACCACCCTCCATCCATCACTTCAACCTTGCAGATCCATTCTAAGGTTCGTGTAGTTGATGAACATATTCACCATCAACAAGAGGTCCTTGCAAGTTTGCATGAAAATTTAGCTATGGCCTAGAATCATATGAAGCAATAGGTAGATCAACATAGAAGTGAGGTATTTTGACATTGGTGATTGGGTCTTTGTTTGCTTATATCCATATAAATAGATGGCATTGAAGAAATAAAAAAATGATAACAAGTTATCCCCTAAGTATTATGGGCCTTATCAGATCTTGTATAAAATTGGCCATGTGGCCTACAAGTTAGAGTTTCCTTAATCTACTTGAATACATCCAATATTTCATGAATCATTCCTAAATAAAGTCATTGGACATAAATTTTACATTCAAATAGAATTACCAAAATTGGATGAGGAAGGTAGAGTTTTTCTTTATCTTAAGGTGATCCTTCAAAGGCACACCAAGAAGCTACATTCTAGAGCAATTACAGAGTACATGATCAAATTGAAGAATATACTATGTAAATATGCCACTTGAGAGGATTAATCATTTGTGTAGAAGCATCCAGAGTTGTCACAACATTGAGGGCAATGTTATTTTGAAGGGAGGGGCTTGTTATTCCTATAACTATTGGTGTGTCTAGGGATATGTGTGGCTGACTTGTGGCTTACATACCTATTTTATTTACTTATTATATTTCTCTATGTTCTTAGTTAGGTTAGCCTATGGAATAAATTTGGCTAAGTAGACTATATATAGGAGGTATTGGTTAGTATTTATTCATTATGTTAAGTATTATGCTATTAGTGCATTGTTGTGGAGGCTACCCCCTTGAAGTGGCTTTGCTATATTATCTAGTATTCTATTTTTTTGTCAATTATCATTGTGTGATATCTCATATTTACTTATTCTATGCAATATAAAATCATTATGTGTGAATATCTAAGTAATTTCATTACATACAAATAAAATATTAGCTTGAACTAATATCTATATTTGTAGTATAAAGCTAGAACAAAAAGATGCCATTACTAAATGACAATCAACAACATAACAATATCCAAAACACAACAATAAAACATGCAAAAAAATCTAATATCTAAGGTTCTTCCAACCTTTCATCACATCTTCCCAATTATTATTCATATTATTAAGCATTATATTCATCATATGAAGGGTTTGAGGATCTTGATTCTCCTCACTGATTCCTTTTTTAACCTTGGATAAGTAGACTATATATAGGAGGTAATGGTTAGTCTTTATTCATTATGTTAAGTATTCTGCTATTAGTGCATTATTGTTGAGGTTACCCCCTTGAAGTGGCTTTGCTATATTATCCAATATTTTATTTTGTTGTCAATTATCATTGTGTGATCTTTCATATTTACTTATTCTATACAATATAAAATCATTATGTGTGAATATCTAAGTAATTTAATTACATATAAATAGAAAATTATCTTGAACTAATATCTATATTTGTAATATAAAGCTAGAAAAAAGAGATGCCATTACCAAATGACAATCAACAACATAACAATAGCCAAAACACAACAACAAAACATGCAAAAAACATCTAATAGCTAAGGTTCTTCCAACCTTTCATCACATCTTCCCAATTATTATTCATATTATTAAGCATTATATCCATCATATGAAGGGTTTGAGGATCTTGATTCTCCTCACTAATTCCTTTTTTAACTTTGGATAAGTAGACTATATACAGGAGGTAGTGGTTAGTCTTTATTTATTATGTTAATTATTCTACTATTAGTGCATTATTGTAGAGGTTGCCCCCTTAAAGTGGCTTTGCTATATTATCTAGTATTATATTCTATTATCAATTATCATTATGTGATCTCTCATATTTAATTGTTCTATACAATATAAAATCATTATGTGTGAATATCTAAGTAATTTAATTACATATAAATAAAAAATTAGCTTTAACTAATATCTATATTTGTAATATAAAGCTAGAACAAAGAGATGTCATTACCAAATGACAATCAACAACATAATAATAGCCAAAAAATAACAACAAAACATGAAAAATAGCATCTAATAGCTAAGGTTCTTCCAACCTTTCATCACATCTTCCCAATTATTATTAATATTATTAAGCATTGTATCCATCATATGAAGGGTTTGAGGATCTTGATTCTCCTCACTAATTCCTTTTTTATTTTTATCCACTCTACCCTGTAAAAGCATATTAGTTTTTCTCTTTGACACCATCTAAATCCCATCCATATTTTGAAGGTAATTTTGCATTGAAGTAATGTTTAACTCAATTATCATCTTGATATTATCCTTAAGTTTCTCATTATCCCACTCCATTCTATTCATTCTATTAACAAATTTAACCATTTGCTCCAAAAACTCATTCATTGTACAATAAATTCCATCATTTTTATTCAAATTATTGATAATTTCTTTGAGTCTAACATGCTCCCTCATAAACCAATGCAATAAACCCTTATTCAGCCCTATCTCATCTTCCACTTCTAATAATTTATTATTATTTTTAAATGACACCATAAGATCCTCAAAATCCTTATTCTTATCATGGCTTCTAGAGGCATCATTCCTACCTTGTTTAGAACCTTTCAAAATGCAACTATCCTTAAGTTTTTGCAATCCTTACACCACATCATGATTTTTTTCATCACCCACAAACTTTAAATTTTCCTTTGCATTACCTCTTTAATAATTTGAAAACTCTTTCTCCATCTCCCCTGCATTATCCTAGCCTTCACAGACATTATCATTAAACCTTGTCTCCATTTCCTCCTTGTCCAAATCAATTAGATCACTACACAAACCTTCCAATTGAGCATTAGTACCCTTTTTGGTGTTAAAACCCCTTTAATTATTCTTCTTCATATGGGGGACAATAGAGATAGGATTTATACCTTTAAAGTACTTAAAGATAAGTAAAATCACATAATTCTTAACATTAATCATAGAGTTTTCCTCTACATTTGCCTTTACATTACCTCTTTGATAATTTGTAAATTCTTTATCCATCTCCCCTACATTATCCTACCCTTCATAGACATTATCATTAAACCTTGTCTCCATTTACTCCTTGTCCAAATCAATTGGATCACTACACAGACCTTCTAATTGAACCTTATTAGGTTTTTTATTGGTAGAGCTTATCAGTGCCCTTTTTGGTGTTAAAACCCCTTTACCTAGATTATTATTAATATGGGGGATAATATAGATAGGATTTATACCTTTAAAGTACTTAAAGATAAGTAAAATCATAGAATTCTCCAAATAGTGCAAAATATATAATGAAAGGCTTATGATAATATGTCTCCTAAAATAATTGAATATGGGAAAATGATAATAATGAACCACCATGTAATGGCCTTCCAAAGTAACATACTTGATATTTTTCTCTTCCACTTTAGTGTACCATACTAGGAAATCCTCATGAAGATATCCTCATTAATACATAATGAGTTCTTTAACTTTTCTCAAAAATTTAGCTTTCTCCTCTAGATAATCCATGTTGGAATTAATATATTTTAAGTATTTAATTTTTAATCTTGTAAACTAGGAAATAAGACCCTCTAAAATATACATTATAAAATTATTAATTTCCACCTTCCAGTCATTCCAACTATCAAAAAAAATTTAAACAAATACTGGTCATACCCATCTATATTTTCCATAAATGTAGCAAACCCACCAGTCTATAGAATACCCCATACTTTAGCATTGGTTTTTACTCTCTTATCAGATAAAATCTAAATCATGTTTATATCACCTCCCATAATGCAATAAAATATAAATAACCAATCCAAACTAAGACACAATAAAGAAACTAAGTCAACAAATGGAACACATAGAAAATGAATTAATCTAGAAGGTAATAGCCCTTGTTTGTTGGCTGAGTGTCATAATTATTACACATTATCTTTAAAATATTACCCAAATAATTATTCACATCAATCATTTCCTTGAGTACCACCAAAATCATCAAACCATATTAAAAAAGTACCATAAAATCACATAATACCATCACCACAACATTGTTAGTTTTTATTTGCATTCTTGCACACAATACCACCACCAATATATGTGTGTGTGTGTGTGTGTGTGTGTGTGTGTGTGTGTGTGTGTGTGTGTGTGTGTGTGTGTGTGTGTGTGTGTGTGTGTGTGTGTGTGTGTGTGTATGTGTGTGTGTGTGTGTGTATATATATATATATGTATATATATATGTGTGTGTGTGTGTGTGTGTGTGTGTGTGTGTGTGTGTGTGTGTATGTATATATATGTATATATGTATATATGTATATATATATGTATATATATATATGTATATATATATATATGTATATATATATATGTATATATATATATATATGTGTGTGTGTGTATATATAATACATATATATACATATATACATATATATATATATACATATATATATATATACACACACACACACACACACATATATATATATATATATATTGGTGGTGGTATTGTGTGCAATACCATCACCACAACATTGTTAGTTTTTATTTGCATTCTTGCACACAATACCACCACCAATATATATATATATATATATATATATATATATATATATATATATATTGGTGGTGGTATTGTGTGCAAGAATGCAAATAAAAACTAACAATGTTGTGGTGATGGTATTGCACACAATACCACCACCAATATATATATATATATATATATATATATATATATATTTATATAACCTTTCTCTCTCCATAATAATCTTATATTCAAATGTGAAATATCCATCCTTAAACCATATGTTTAAATAAGTATCCCCTACCCCTTGTTATCCAAAAAATCATCCAAACCATTACCCTCTCTATAGGTATGTTGAAAAGAGATAGCCTAAAAATAACAACCCAACATCAAACTTTCTTCAATGATATAAGTGATACTATGATTAGGCTTATTCTTTTTATTAATAATATTTAAAGAGTTTCCTTCAAAAATTAAGTTGATACAACCTAAATCTTTAGCCAAATTAATACCTTATAAAGCTTCTAAATCCTCTACCATATGACTAATATAAAACCCCAAACTACCTTCATACGCAGCTATGACAAGACCAAATTCATATCTAAGATCTCCTCATCCACCCAACATCCATATATTCCCTTTTGATTACTTTTCAAAATTTAATTTTATTGAACCAACTAATGGATTCCTCCATTTAACATCCCTCCTAACATCTACATAGCTATGACTAGAAGAAATGATCTCCAAAAATTTATAGCTCTTAGCAATAAATCTATCCTTATCATTAAAAGTTTTATTTTGGATCCAATTAATCACCTTCTAATTATCATCTAAAGTATTAATAATCTTGGTATAAAATAATTGAACAGAACCTTTAATATCCCTAATGATTATATTATTATGCTTATTCCATATACCCCACAAAATATGTGTAAATACTAATCTCCATAATTATAAAAAATAATGATTTGGAGAAAGAGAAACCAAATCCAACCAATTAGACTAAAAAAAAAATTATGAACCTAATTAAACTGAAAATTTCTAAGAAAAAATCCCCAAACTCTAAGAATAAAAGGATAATCCACCATAAGATGTTAAGCTGATTCACTCTCCATCCCACAAAGAAAACAATGATTAACTAAATTAATATCTATTGTGATCTAGGAATTTGACTCAAGAGAGGATGGTTAGTATGGTATTAGTTCCAAAATGAAAACAAAATGAAATAAACACACTAATAACATAACATCTCTAAGCCTAGACACTAGGGAGAGCTTAGTTAACAAAAACAAATAACAAGCATAACTAAAAAGCAAGTAATAAAAACACAAAAATTCCTTTCACCTTCCTTGGATGCTCTAAATGCCTTTGTAATGGTGGCTTTTTTGTCTTGTGCTTTAAGAGGTCTTCTTCAATGGAGTGTGGCTACCTTCATCTCCTCTTGGCACCTTTGGCTTGTGGCTTGGCTTAGCTTGGAATCAATTTGGCATTATAACACTAGTTGCTTGAAGCTTTTTGGAACCAATTTTGCATTATAAATTTTCACAAATTAAACTTATAAATGATGTTTTGAGGCCTCTTATTTATATATTTTTGGATTCTATCATAACCAACCTAAACCATCCATCTCAAGATTGAGATGTGTGATTGAGGATTAATTCAATTTTTACAATTAAGTTTGCAATTATCCTCATCATGGCATTGGAATAAGGGGTAATTAAGAGGCATGGAGGGCATCATGGAAGTCATTGATGAGCCATGGGAGGCATTACTTTTGATATTTGTGACATTTGTGGCCTAGGGATGTCTTCCCAAAAAATGAGGTCACTTGATGATGTAGATATTCAATATTCATTTCCAAAAATAAGTATTCAACAAATTTTCATGGAATTCTTGATTAGGCCTTGATTTGGGTTAATTATCTCTTAGGCATGATTGCCATTATGTGATCTATGAATTTGAAATAAGAGAGGATGGTTAGTATAGTGTTAGTTCTAACATGAAAAAAAATGAAATAAACACACTAATAGCATAACATCTCTAGGCCTAGACACTAGGGAGAGCTTAGTTAACAAAAATAAATTACAAGCACAACTAAAAAGTAAGGAATGAAAACATAATAATTCTTTTCACCTTCCTTGGATACTCCAAATGCCTTTGTAAAAGTGGCTTTCTCGGCTTGTGATTCAAGAGGTCTTGGAGAGTGGCTACCTTCATATCCTCTTGGCACCTTTGGTTTGTGTCTTGGTTTGGATTGGAATCAATTTGGCATTATAACACTAGTTTCTTGAAGCTTTTTAGAACCAATCCTGCATTATAAATTTACACAAATTAAGCTTAGAAATGATGTTGTGATGCCTCCTATTTATATATTTTTAGATTTGATCAGAATCAATCTCAACCATCCATCTCAAGATTGAGATGTTTGGTTGAGAATTCATTCAGTTTTTTGAATTAATTTTGTAATTATCTTCTTCATGGAATTGGAAGAAGGGGAAATTAAGAGGCATGGAGGGCATCATAGGAGGCATTAATGAGTCATGGGAAGCATGAATTCTAATTTTGTGGCATTTATGGCCTATGGATGTCTTCCCAAGAAATGAGGTCACTTGATGATGCATATATGCAATATTCATTTCCAAAAATAATTATTCAACAAGTTTTCATGGAATTCTTGATTAGGCCTTGATTTGGGTTAATTAGCTCTTAGGCATGATTTCCATTATGTGATCTAGTAATTTGACTCAAGAAAGGATGGTTAGTATGGTGTTAGTTCCAAAATAAAAACAAAATGAAATAAACACACTAATATCATAACATATCTAGGCCTAAACACTAGAGAGAGCTTAGTTAAGAAAAACAAATAATAAGCACAACTAAAAAGCAAGGAATGAAAACACAATGATTCCTTTCACCTTCCTTGGATGCTCTAAATGCCTCTTTAATGGTGGCTTTCTTGGCTTGTGCTTTAAGAGGTCTTCTTCAATGAAGTGTGTCTACCTTCATCTCCTGTTGGCACCTTTGGCTTATGGCTTAGCTTGGTTTGGAATCAATTTGGCATTATAACACTAGTTACTTGAAGCTTTTTGGAAGCAATCCTACATTATAACTTTGTATAAATTAATCTTAGAAGTGATGTTTTGAGGCCTCCTATTTATAGATTTTTTAGATTTAATCAAAATCAACCTTAACCATCCATCTCAAGATTGAGATGTGTGGTTGAGGATTAATTCAATTTTTGAAATTAAGTTTGTAATTATCCTCATCATGGCATTAGAAGAAGGGGAAATTAAAAGGCATGGAGGGCATCATGGAAGGGATTGATGAGGCATGGGAGGCATGAATCTTGATATTTATGGCATTTATTTTCTAGGGATGTCTTCCTAAGAAATGAGGTCACTTGATGATGTAGATATTCAATATTCATTTCTAAAAATAATTATTCAATAAGTTTTCATGAAATTATTGATTAGGCCTTGATTTGGGTTAATTAGATCTTAGGCATGATTACCATTATGTGATCTAGGAATTTGACTCAAGAGAGGATGGTTATTATGGTGTTAGTTCCAAAATGAAAATAAAATGAAACAAACACACTAATAGCATAACATCTCTAGGCTTAAACACTAGGGAGAGATTAATTAACAAAAACAAATAACAAGCACAACTAAAAAGCAAGGAATGAAAACACAAGAATTTCTTTCACCTTCCTTGGATGATCCAAATGCCTTTGTAATGGTGTCTTGCTTAGCTTGTGCTTCAAGAGGTCTTCTTAAATGGAGTGTGGCTACCTTCATCTCCTCTTGACACCTTTGGCTTGTGGCTTGACTTGGATTGGCTTGGAATCAATTTGGCATTATAACACTAGTTGCTTGAAGCTTTTTGGAACTAATTCTGCATTATAACTTTGCACAAATTAAGCTTAGAAATGATGTTGTCATGCCTCTTATTTATATATTTTTAGATTTGATCAGAATCAACATCAACTATCCATCTCAATATTGAGATGTTTGGTTGAGTATTATTTCAATTTTTGGAATTAAGTTTGTAATTATCCTCATCATGGAATTAGAAGAAGTGGTAATTAAGACGCATGTAGGGCATCATGAATGTCATTGATGAGGCATGGGGGGCATGAATCTTGATATTTATAGAATTTATGGCTTAGGGAGGTCTTCCCAAGAAATTAGGTCACTTGATGATGTAGATATTCAATATTCATTTCCAAAAATAAATATTCAACAAGTTTTCATGGAATTTTTGATTAGGCCTTGATTTGGGTTAATTAGCTCTTAGGCATGATTTCCATTATGTGATCTCAGAATTTGACTCAAGAATTGATGGTTAGTATGGTTTTAGTTCCAAAATGAAAACAAAATGAAATAAACAAACTAATAGCATAACATATCTAGGCATAGACACTAGAGAGATCTTAGTTAACATAAACAAATAACAAGCAAAACTAAAAAGCAAGGAATGAAAACACAAGAATTCCTTTCACCGTCCTTGGATACTCCAAATGCCTTTGTAATGGTGGATTTATTGGCTTGTGATTCAAGAGGTCTTATTCAATGGAGTGTGGCTACCTTAATCTCCTCTTAGCACCTTTGGCTTGTGGCTTGGCTTTGCTTGGAATCAATTTGGAATTATAACACTAGTTACTTAAAGCTTTTTGGAAGCAATCCTACATTATAACTTTGCACAAATTAAGCTTAGAAATGATATCTTGAGGCATCCTATTTATATATTTTTGGATTTTATCAAAATCAACCTCAACCATCCATCTCAAGATTGAGATGTGTGGTTGAAGATTAATTCAATTTTTAGAATTAATTGTATAATTATCCTCATCATAGCATTAGAAGAAAGGGCTATTAAGAGGCATGGAGGGCATCATGAAAGGCATTGATGAGTCATGTGAGGCATTAATATTGATATTTATTGCATTTAATACCTAGGGATGTCTTCCCAAGAAATGAGGTCACTTGATGATGTAGATATTCAATATTCATTTACAAAAATAAGTATTCAACAAGTTTTCATGGAATTTTTGATTAGGTCTTGATTTGGGTTAATTAGCTCTTAGGCATGATTACAATTATATGATATAGGCATTTGACTCAAGAGAGGATGGTTAGTATGGTGTTAGTTACAAAATGAAAATAAAATGAAATAAACACACTTAGCATAACATATTTAGGCCTAGACACTAGGGAGAGCTTAATTAATTAAAAAAAATAACAAGCATAACTAAAAAGTAAGGAATGAAAACAAAAGAATTCCTTTCACCTTCCTTGTATTCTCCAAATTCCTTTGTAATGGTGGCTTTATTCACTTGTGGTTCAAGAGGTATCCTTTAATGGAGTGTGGCTATCTTCATCTCCTCTTGGCACCTTTGGCTTGTGGCTTGGCTTGTTTTGGAATCAATTTTTCATTACAACACTAGTTGTTTAAATCTTTTTGGAACTAATTCTACATTATAACTTTTCACAAATTAATATTATAAATGATGGTGTGAGGCCTCCTATTTATATATTTTTGGATTTGATCATAACCAACTTCAACTGTCTATCTCAATATTGATATGTGTGGTTGAGGATTAATTCAATTTTAGGAATTAAGTTTGTAATTATCCTCATCATGGCATTGGAATAAGGGGAAATTAAGAGGCATGGAGGGTATCATGGAAGGCATTGATGAGGCATGGGAGGCATAAATCTTGATATTTGTGGCAATTATGGCCTAGGGATGTCTTCCCAAAAAATGAGGTCACTTGATGACACAGATATTCAATATTCATTTCCAAAAATAAATATTCAACAAGTTTACATGGAATTCTTGATTAAGCCTTGATTTGGGTTAATTAGCTCTTAAACATGATTGACATTATGTGACCTAGGAATTTAACTCAAGAAAGGATGGTTAGTATGGTGTTAGTTCCAAAATGAAAACAAAATGAAATAAATACACTAATAGCATAACATCTCTAGGCCTAGACACTAGAGAGATCTTAGTTAACAAAAATAAATAACAAGCACAATAAAAAAGCAAAGAATGAAAACACAAGAATTACTTTCACCTTTTTTGGATGCTCCAAATGCTTTTGTAATGGTGGCTTGCTTGGCTTTTGCTTCAAGAGGTCTTCTTCAATGGAGTGTGGGTACCTTCATCTCCTCTTGGCACCTTTGGCTTGTGGCTTGGCTTGGCTTGGAATCAATTTGGCATTAGAACACTAGTTACTTGAAACCTGTTTGAACCAATCTTACATTATAACTTTGCACAAAAAAAATTTAGAAATGATGTTTTAAGGCTTCCTATTTATAGATTTTTGGATTTGTTTTAGAATCAACCTCAACCATCCATCTCAAGATTGATATGTGTGGTTGAGGATTAATTCAATTTTTGAAATTAAGTTTCTAATTATCCTCATCATAACATTATAAGATGGGGAAATTAAAAGGAATGGAGGGCATCATGGAAGGCATTGATGAGGCATGGGAGGCATGAATCCTGATATTTATGGTATTTATTTCCTAGTGATGTCTTCCTAAGAAATGAGATCACTTGATGATGTAGATATTCAATATTCATTTCCAAAAATAAGTATTCAACAAGTTTTAATGGAATTATTGATTAGGCCTTGATTTGGGTTAATTAGCTCTTAGGCATGATCACCATTATGTGATCTAGGAATTTGACTCAAGAGAGGATGGTTAGTATGGTTTTAGTTCTCAAATGAAAACAAAATGAAATAAACACACTAATAACATAACATCTCTAGGCTTAGACACTAGGGAGAGATTAATTAACAAAAATAAATAACAAGCACAACTAAAAAGCAAGGAATGAAAACACAAGAATTCATTTCACCTTCCTTGGATGCTTCAAATGCCTTTGTAATGGTGTCTTTCTTGGCTTGTGCTTCAAGAGGTCTTCTTCAATGGAGTGTGGCTACCTCCATCTCCTCTTGACACCTTTGGCTTGTGGCTTGGCTTGGCTTGGAATTAGTTTGGCATTATAACACTAGTTTTTTGAAGCTTTTTGGAAATAATTTTGCACAAATTAAGCTTAGAAATGATGTTTTGAGGCCTCTTATTTATATATTTTTGGATTTTATTAGAATCAACCTCAACTATCCATCTCAAGATTGAGATGTGTGGTTGAGTATTATTTCAATTTTTGGAATTAAGTTTTTAATTATCCTCATCATGGAATTAGAAGAAGGGGAAATTAAGAGGCATGTAGGGCATCATGAAAGGAATTGATGAGGCATGGAAGAAATGAGTCATGATATCTATAGAATTTATGGCTCTGTCTTCCCAAGAAATGAGGGAACTTGATGATGTAGATATTCAATATTCATTTCCAAAAATAAATATTCAACAAGTTTTCATGGACTTCTCGATTAGGCCTTGATTTGGGTTAATTAGCTCTTATGCATGATTTCAATTATGTGATCTAGGAATTTGACTCAAGAAAGGATGGTTAGTATGGTGTTATTTCCAAAATTAAAACAAAATTAAATAAACACACTAATAGTATAAAATCTCTAAGCCTAGACACTAGAGAGAGCTTTGTTAACAAAAATAAATAACAAGCACAACTAGAAATCAATGAATGAAAACACAAGGATTCCTTTCACCTTCCTTGGATGCTCCAAATGCCTTTTTAATGGTGGCTTTCTTGGCTTGTGCTTCAAGAGGTATTCTTCAATGGAGTGTGGCTACCTTCATCTACTCTTGGAACCTTTGGCTTATGGCTTGGCTTGGCTTGGATTGGAATCAATTTGGCATTATAACACTAGTCACTTGAATCTTTTTGGAACCAATCCTAAATTATAACTTTGCACATATTAAGCTTATAAATGATGTTTTGAGGCATCTTATTTATAGATTTTTGGATTTGATTAGAATCAACCTCAACTATCCATCTCAAGATTGAGATGTGTGGTTGAAGATTAATTTAATTTTTGGAATTAAGTTTATAATTATCTTCATCATAGCATTAGAAGGGAAAATTAAGAGGCATGGAGGGCATAATTGAAGGCACTGATGAGGCATGGAAGACATGAATCATGATATTTAAAGCATTTATTGCCTAGGGATGTCTTCCTAAGAAATGAGGTCACTTGATGATGTAGATATTCAATATTCATTTCCAAAAATAAGTATTCAACAAGTTTTCATGAAATTCTTGATTAGGGCTTGATTTAGGTTAATTAGCTCTTAGGAATGATTACCATTATGTGATCTAGGAATTTGACTCAAGAGAGGATGGTTAGTATGGTGTTAGTTACAAAATTAAAACAAAATGAAATAAAAATATTAATAACATAACATCTCTAGGCCTAGACACTAGGGAGATATTAATTAACAAAAACAAATAACAAGCACAACTAAAAATCAAGGAATGAAAACACAAGAATTCCTTTCACTTTCCTTAGATGCTCCAAATGCCTTTGTAATGGTGGCTTTCTTGTCTTGTGCTTCAAGAGGTCTTTTTAAATGGAGTTTGGCTACCTTCATCTCCTATTAACACCTTTGGCCTGTGGCTTAGCTTGGCTTGGAATCAATTTGGCATTATAACACTAGTTGTTTTAAGCTTTTTGGAACTAATTTTGCATTATAACTTTACACAAATTAAGCTTAGAAATGATGTTGTGAGGCCTCCTATTTATATATTTTTGGATTTGATCAAAATTAACCTCAATTATCCATCTCAATATTGAGGTGTATGGTTGAGGATTAATTCAATTTTAAGAATTAAGTTTGTAAGTATCCTCATCATGGCATTGGAAGAATGGGAAATTAAGAGGCATGGAGGCAATCATGGAAGGCATTGATGAGGCATGGGAGGCATGAATATTGATATTTGTGGCATTTATGGCCTAGGGATGTCTTACCAAGAAATGAGGTCACTTGATGATGCAAATATTCAATATTCATTTCTAAGAATAAATATTCAACAAGTTTTCATGGAATTCTTGATTAGGCCTTGATTTTGGTTAATTAGCTCTTAGGCATGATTTCCATTATGTGATCTAGGAATTTGACTCAAGAAGGATGATTAGTATGGTGTTAGCTCCAAAATGAAAAAAAAAATTAAATAAACACACTAATATCATAACATCTCTAGGCCTAAACACTAGAGAGAGATTAGTTAACAAAAACAAATAACAAGCACAACTAAAAAGCAAGGAATGAAAACACAAGAATTCCTTTCACCTTCCTTGGATGCTCTAAATGCCTTTGGAATGGTGACTTGCTTGGCTTGTGATTTAAGAGGTATTATTCAATGGAGTGTGGCTAACTTCATCTCCTCTTGGCACTTTTGGCTTGCGGCTTGGCTTGGCTTGGAATCAATTTGGTATTATAACACTAGTTACTTGAAGCTTTTTGCAAGCAATCCTACATTATAACTTTGCACAAATTAAGCTTAGAAATGATGTTTTGAGGCATCGTATTTATATATTTTTGGATTTGATCAAAATCAACCTCAACCATCCATCTCAAGATTGAGATGTGTAGTTGAGGATTAATTCAATTTTTGGAATTAAGTTTATAATTATCCTCATCATAGCATTAGAAGAAGGGGCAATTAAGAGGCATGGAGGGCATCATAGAAGGTATTGATGAGGTATGGGAGGTAAGAATCCTAATATTTGTGGCATTTATGTCCTAGGGATATCTTTCCAAGAAATGAGGTCACTTGATGATGCATATATTCAATATTCATTTCCAAAAATAAGTATTCACCAATTTTTCATGGAATTCTTGATTAGGCCTTGATTTGGGTTAATTAGCTCTTAGGCATGATTGCCACTATGTGATCTAGGAATTTGACTCAAGAGAGGATGGTTAGTATGGTGTTAATTCCAAAATGAAAATAAAATGAAATAAACAAGCTAATATCATAACATCTCTAGGCCTAGACACTAGGGAGAGCTTAGTTAATAAAAACAAATAACAAGCACAACTAAAAAGAAAGGAATGAAAACACAAGAATTCCTTTCACCTTCCTTGGATTCTCTAAATGCCTTTGTAATGGTGTCTTTCTTGGCTTGTGCTTGAAGAGGTCTTCTTCAATGGAGTGTGGCTACCTTCATCTCTTCTTTGCACCTTTGGCTTGTGGCTTGGCTTGAATTGGAATCAATTTGGCATTATAACACTAGTTGCTTAAATCTTTTTGGAACCAATCATTCATTATAACTTTTCACAAATTAAACTTAGAAATGATGTTGTGAAGCTTCCTATTTATATATTTTTAGATTTGATCAAAATCAACCTCAACCATCCATCTCAAGATTGAGATGTGTGGTTGAAGATTAATTTAATTTTTAGAATTAAGTTTGTAATTATCCTCATCATAGCATTGGAAGAAGGGGAAATTAAGAGGCATGAAGGGCATCATGGAAGGAACTGATGAGACATGGGAGGTATGAATCTTTATATTTATGGCATTTATGTCTTAGGGATGTCTTCCCAAGAAATGAGGTCACTTGCTGATGTAAATATTCAATATTCATTTCCAAAAATAAGTTTCAACAAGTTTTCATGGAATTCTTGATTAGGCCTTGATTTAGGTTAAGTATCTCTTATGCATGATTGTCATTATGTGATCTAGGAATTTGACTCAAGAGAGGATGGTCAGTATGGTGTTAGTTTTAAAATGAAAAAAAATGAAATATTAACACCAATAGCATAACATCTCTAGGCATAGACACTAGGGAGAGCTTAGTTAACAAAAATAAATGACAAGCACAACTAAAAAGCAAGGAATGAAAACATAATAATTCCTTTCACCTTGCTTGGATGCTCAAAATGCCTTTATAATGGTGGCTTGTTGGGCTTGTGATTTAATAGGCCTTCTTCAATGGAGTGTGGCTACCTTCATCTCCTATTGAAACCTTTGGCTTGTGGCTTGGCTTGGCTTGAAATCAATTTGGCAGTATAACACTAGTTTCTTGAAGCTTTTTGGAACCAATCCTACATTATAACTTTACACAAATTAAGCTTAGAAATGATGTTGTGAGGACTCCTATTTATAGAGTTTTGGATTTGATCAGAATCAACCTCAACCATCCATCTCAAGATTGAGATTTGTGGTTGAGGATTAATTAAATTTTTAGAATTAAGTTTTTAATTATCCTCGTCATGTCATTAAAAGAAGGGAAAATTAAGAGGCATGGATGGCATCATAAAAGGCATTGATGAGGAATGGGAGGCATGAATCCTAATATTTGTGGCATTTATGGCCTAGGGATGTCTTCCCAAGAAATGAGTTCACTTGATGATGCAGATATTCAATATTCATTTCCAAAAATAAGTGTTCAACAAGTTTTCATTGAATTCTTGATTAGGCCTTGATTTGGGTTAATTAGCTCTTAGGTATAATTAAGTAATTTATGCACAAAATACTCAAATTGATCAAAATACCTTGTTATTGGTCCTAAATTTGACTAGATAGGAATTATAAGCCCACATTATATGTGTTAGATGCGTATTCCCATTTAGAAGGTTTCTAACAACAAATAATAAAGGCATGAGTCTTATGCAAAATATTTGATAGGAAAGAGCAGTCCAGAACACGTAGGTACAAATTTGGCATTTTGACTTGAAATGAACTAATCAAAGTTAGCTATTTCATAAATTGCATTACCCCATTTAGTGATACCCTGGCCAAAATCGGCACTTGAATATGTCAAATTTACATCATTTAACATGTTTTAGTTTTTTAGGCCAAATTGTGCATTTTAGGTGGAAACTAGCCAAAAGCCTAATTGGAGGTTATTAGTGGCCACTTTTAGGTGTCTACATCTATTTTTATTAAATTATCCAAGGTAAGAATCTTATTCTTTAGACAACCATAATAAAATGTTAATCTTAGGAATAACATCCTTATCCCAAACCTTCAACCAAGGAAAATATTCCTCATTTTGTTGTAACAAAGATTTATAATGAGACTTGACACTATAAATGCCATCATCAAAATTAGCCCATAAAATCATCTTACTTATTTATATTAGGCATGTGAATACCCATTAATAATTTTTTTATATCAAATTTTAAATTTCTCACTTCCTCATCAACATTATCAATATAAAGATGTTTCCAATACTTTATACCATTCTAAACATGAATATATTATCCCACTCTAACTCCAAAAAAAAAAATCATTTGATCACCAATACATTTCCAAGGTTCAAAAGCCATAATTTTTTTATCTAATATCCAAATATCTTCTCAAAAATTTATACTGATCCCATTCATGACCTTCCATCTACAACCATTTCTAATAAGAACTCTATTTTTAATATTAAAAAATTTAGATACTAGAACCTTTGTTGAAATCATCCTCAATAAGGAAAATATTAACCCTTCTATTATTCATATATTTTCCCTAAAAATATTAATCCATTGACCTTCCTCCTTAATGAATATCCAAACCAACTTAGCAATCAATGATTCATTCATCCATTTTATACTTCTTAATTCAAGACCACTATACCATTTAGGTAAGCATACCTTTTCCGAAGACACCAAAGGTAATACTCACTTGTCCTTAGTCCCAAACCACAAAAATATATTTTGGATTCTTTCAATATTATCAAGGACAAGTTTAGGGTTCTTAAAAAGAGACATATGAAAGATTATAAAACCCTACAAATCAATTTTAAATTAAAATAACTTTACCAACATGAGAAAGAAGTGTCCCTTTCTACCCAACAAGTTTACTTTGAAATATTTCAATAAGAAAATTCCATTTCTAGATCGGTAAATTTACAACAAATAATGACATTCTAAAATACTTAGCAGGAAGACATCCAATTTGACAACCCAAGATACATGTTATTTTATGTTATTTAAAAAATGGAGTTTAAAAAAAAAGGAAGCTCTTATCAAAATTAATCACCTATTTGGAAACCAATTCATATGTCACTTAAAATTTTATTCAACTCCTTTGCTTCCTTTACAAAGGAAATATCAAGGACAATAGTATCATCTAAAAATTATTGATGAAGAGTAGCATCTACTTCCTTAGCAGCCTTGAACTAATTAATATTACCATTGCTAATAGCTATCAAAATATTTATACTTAAATAATTAGGCCATAATAATGAACAAAAAATGGAGATAATGGATCTTATTATCTAATTCCTCTTTTACTACCAAAGAAATCCATAGGTACAACATTTATGGGAATAGAGAACATAGAGGTTAAGATACAAGTTTGAATCAAACTATGAATATGAGAATGAAAACCATATTTATGAAGCACTTTAGCCAAGAATTACCAATCCACACTATCATGTTCCTTACTCATATCCAATTTTAACACCATACCTAAAAGCTTAATCTTATGCATAGAATGAATAGTTTCATGAACTAATATAAATCCATCTTGAATTTATCTTCCAGCCACAAAACCCCCTTGATTTTTAGAAATGTTTTTTTCCATCAATCACTGAATCCTTATATCCAAAATCTTATAAATTGAATTAGACATACTAATACACCCATAATCATCAAAAGATGAAACACCATTCATTTTAGGAATCAAATCAATGAAGGTATTATTTAATTCACACAAAATTTCACCGCATATAAATAATTCATCATTTGCTACCACCACATCAATAAAAATGATAACCCAATAAATATGAAAAAATTCCATTAAAAATACATGATGACCCAGGGCCTTAACTTTTTTTAAACTAAAAATTGCAGCCTTAACATCATAAACTAAAATAAACTTTAGTAAACTACATTATCATTATTAGAAATTAAGGAAGGAATGGATTCCAAAAAATCATGAGAAAGATAATCATCCAATTTTAATTAGCATAAAAAAATGTTGAAAATAAGACATAAATTCCTCCTTAATAGTCTGTCGTTGACTAGAAGAAATAATCCCATTTGATAATTTTAATTTCAAAAAAATTATTATGGATTCTGTACTTAAAATTAGACAAGTATAAAAAAATTTAATTTCTATCACCCTCTTTCAACCAAATATCCATAAATTTGTATTGGGAAATTAGAGTTCCCATGGTGATTAGTATTTCACCATGAAGTACATAAGTTGGTTTTAACAACATATATCTTGGCATATTATATTGTATGTACGTGAATAGTGAGTTATATAACTAACTCACGTATCTAAGAGTAGAGAGATTATAGTGGGATTGGTAGTTAGAACAATCTCCTAATTTATAGGAGATATTATTCCTATATATGTAATAGTCTTTTGAAAAATAAAGATGAAGTTGATTGACTAAAATATTGTGCTCTACACTCTCAAGCTTTGGCTTCTTCAACATTATGGGGTAAAACCCAATAGTGGTATCAATGTAGGTTACACCCTGGACCTCTCTACAACCCAGTCTTATTCTTCACAAGAGCATTGAAGTGAAGACCACATCTAATGACCTTACCATTTGAAAGACCTTATTTCTCTATGGTAGTGGTAATGTAGTGTAGACCACTATAGGTTCATTAGTATTCTAAAAGTTTTTTTATAAATATATATTTTTGTAGTTTGCTTTGATTTAATTTACTATGTGCAAATATATATTTCATATGTTTTGGATCAGGCCATATAGTTCCGGTTTGGTTTGATCTGCATGAGGGATATATATATATATATATATATATATATATATATATATATAATTTATTATATATATATATATATATATATATATATATATATATATATATATATATATATATATATATATATATATATATATATATATATAATTTTTAAATCTATTTTACATCAAATTTGAAAAAATTTATTTGGATCGACATCCATTTAAATGTCTACATTGGATCCTACTTCATTTCATTAGATTCCCCCAGATTCGTTCTAAGCCTAGTCCTTGACATTGCATTCAAATCAAGGGTTTTATGAGGAAAATAAAATTTATTACACTATAGATCAGAGTCCTCTTTAGCCTCAACCCAAGCACCTTCCATCATTCAAATTAGCTTTACCTCACTTCATTTGGATTCACCTTCATCAATTCATTACATATCTCTATCGATTATTCAAATGGATTGATGACTCTAATTGTCTCTCCTCTATTGTGGATTCTAGTTACTGGCCCATGCACAGTTTCCTATCATAACACAAATGGTGAAGCAAACTACATATTCTTTAGATCATGGTGGTGGTATTCTCTCCATCCACCATTATTATAGCCCTATCATCCACCTCCATGACTTCCATGTCTCTATGTCTTCCCCATCAATGGTGTAAAATTTAAAAAAATGTCTTCTTTTTAGAATTTTATGTTTTTTTTTTTTGAAAATCTCATGGTTTTTTTAATATAAATGGTTTTTGTAATATATTTTTAAGTTTTTTTTAATTTTAAATTTCATGGTTTTACTTCATGATTCATTTTTTTAATAAATGGTTTAGGTTTTGTGTTTTCTTATTTTCTTTCTATTTTTTTTTTTTTTTTTTAATATTATTTTTAAATTTTTGGTTTTATGTTTTGTTTTTTTTTATGATTATTTTTTGAAGTATTATTTTAAATTTTTCATTATTTTGAAATTAAGTATTTAAATATTTTTAATATGTGGTTTTATCTTTTTCATGTTTAGTTTTATATTTTATATTTATTTTTATGTTATGTCATTTTATTAGTATTTAGTTTTGTTATTTAAGTTTGGAGTCATTTTTATATTGTTAAAAATATGTGGTCAATTATTTTTAATTTTTTTGTAGACCATAGTCATTTATTATTTTGAGTATTGTAAATATCTTGTCAACTTTTAGTCGTAAGTTACAAATAAGTATTCAAAGGCAATTTTGTAATAAATCTCCTCTCTAATATAAACGTTTTGTAATATGTAATAGATGCATTTTTGGGTAAACTTACATCTGCATGTCAATCTTGTGGGAGGGTGATATAGTGATGTGTAGTTGTCCCTTCTTTCCCCAGGTGACCTCTACAGGAGGGAATGTTGGGAAATTAGAGTTCCCATGGTGATTAATTATTTCACCATGAGGTAAATAAGTTGGTTGTAACAACATATATCTTGGTATATTATATTGTATGTACATGAATAGTGAGTTATATAACTAACACATGTATTTAGGAGTAGGTAGATTATAGTGGGATTGGTAGTTGGAATAATATCCTAATTTATAGGAGGTATTATTCTTATATATGTAATAGTCTTTTGAAAAATAAATATGAAGTTGATTGACCAAAATATTATGCTCTGCACTCTCAAACTTCATATCCTTCACCATTATGGGGTAAAACCCAATAATTTATACCTATAAAAAGATTCCTCTAAAGTCACAATATAATGATATTTACGCAAAGATTCCTCTCATTAATCAAATTTTCCTCCAAAAGGCCATTCACCACACACTTTTCCTAAAAATCAACTAAAGCCTCTCTAATACTCTCATTTTGAGTTAAGATATTACCAAAAGCTTATTTATTCCAAATTCTTACATTCCTCTTTACATTTTCAGGTTTTTAAGCCAATCTAAACATATCCATCCCTTTAATAACTATATCCCACCATTATTTAACTTTATCCATCAAAAGAGATTGAGAAAACCACATGTGCTCAAATCTAAAGGGGGTAAAAAACTTATTACTTTTGTCATCCATATTAAAAACAAGAGGATTCTGATCATAACCTATTCTTGGAAGAGAGAATAAGCAAATCTCAAGTGAGATAAACCAATCAACTAAAATTAGAACCTCATCAAGGCGTGATTGGATAAGATTAATCTCAACACATCTATTTGACCAAGTCAAAGAAGAGCCTCTTAATTCAACATCCAAAATATTATTACTAGAAATGAAAATTTCAATATCATTCATGATTTCATTATAATCCTGAATGCCACCCAAATTTTCCCCAAGATTAAGGGGCATATTCAAATCTCTAACCACCATCCAATTCATTTGTTCATAATTAGATTTGATAGAAATACTATCATGTAAATGTAATCATTGGTTAAATATCCATATTTATAGGAAATACATTATTATATGTGTAAAATTTCATATTTTAATTGGAATTAATGAAATATAATACAATATAGTGTGATTATGATTATTCCCTTTGTGTTTTCACCTCAATGAGTATATGCATTAGCTAAAACTATGTTTGGAGCTTTAATTTTTTATCAGTGGTATCAAAGTGCTTTAACATTTCATGGGAGTCCTATAAATATCAGTCACTAGAGTAGATGAGTAGATGATTATCAAGGGAAGAATTACAATAGTCTCTAAAGAACAATGTCACTTTTTCCTATTCAATATCTCGGTCTTGATTATGGAGGAATACTATTAAAAATTATTATTTGTTTGCATGATTGATCATCTATATAATTATGAATTATCTTTGATAATGTTAGATATATTTATGTTGTACACATAGCTCTAACAATAAACTTATAGTTTCCATTTGGCTGTAAAAAAACTCTATCTTTTGAAAGGATTTCTAATTCAAATCCAAATTTATAGCAGTCAAATCATGGAACTAGGCATAAACAATGAACAAATATTTAGTGATATGAATTTATATCTTATGATATCATTGTTAGTCTCATACTCCATCTCTGGACTCTTTTATGAAGTCACATGGAGGCTTTGACCTAACTGAATGTTACTTCCTTTTGGGTCTCATCAACTTTGAGCTCCACAAAACACAAAATTAGTATGTTTTAATCAAAGTATTTTTATATTTGGTGAGTCATAAATTTGTATTTTAAAGTCTTTTTCCATTTAAGTTTTTTTTTTTTTTAAATATTCATTAGTCAAGACTTTGTTTATAATATTTTAACTTGAGTCATGTTTAGCAGTCTCAAAAATTAAAAAATGTTATTATGTGAGGTCTTTAGTATTGTAATTAAGTTATAAAGTCAATGCTATTTTTTCAAAATAAAAACAAAATTGTTATAATCTGAGTTGTCTTATTTGAGTCAATCTATTGACATTACATGTCATCAAAATAATAGTCAATCAATTCAATCATTAGGTGTATATATTAATTTTTTTATGTCATAAATGTTGATAAATTAAAAAATTATATAAATGTAAATATTTTGTATTCAAACTCATTATCGCTTGTACATGACATCTAACTTGTGGGGAGTAAAAAATGGAAAAAATTCACTTGGTATTTACTTCAAACAAATTGAATTTTAGCATTTACAGAGTAATTTCAATTCTCCCTGATGAGGGAAATCAAATAACAATCCATGATCCTAAAAAATAAGAGTTTGAATCTATACAAGACCAAATAAATGTAAGTCAAACTCTAAACATTCAAGGAACAAAAACATTGGTTATTATTAAGAGAAATCAGTTCATGTGATGATAAATTACCATACAAAGAGAAAAGGATCTCATAAATGGAAAAATAATTCAAAATGGATTACTTTTTGAGAAATATAATAACTCTCACTCAGGTGACTAAGACTCTTCTCACCCAAGAGATGGAGAATAAGTTTGTTATATGACCAATAAAAGAGGTTGGATGAATTAGAGGATGGAGGCATTTTATGCCTCTCATTAACCACTCATGATGGGGTGCTTCTACTATAGAGGAAATTTTATTTTTTATTTTTTTATGCTTTTTTGTATGTGTGGAAAATAAGTGATCGATTTAATATTTTCCATTAAAGTACTAAAACAGTGAGATATAAGTCATAAGAAATAAATCAGGGAGTGTTCTTGATATCTTAACTGATTAGGTAGTTGTATTCATGTGAATAGATTTGATGGGTTCTTATTCATTAAATATGTGATTTACATAGTTAATATGAGTATCAATACCATGTGCAAGCTCCATAATGACATGATGATTAGTTATTAAATGTTGTTATCTCCCATGTTTGTACTATAAGGGAATTTTAGGAAAAATAACACTCACATGGATTTGTTAATAAGTGAATATTGTAACGTGAATAATTATGTGATTAATAATTAATTAATAGCTATATTTGGTTTGAAAGTCAATATTGTTATGAGTTAAAAATAATATTACATATATAGGCTATTTGTTAGATTAAGATATTTGTGGATATTTTTTGGTTAGGTAAATCTCCATATTTATTGGAAATACATTCCTATGTGTGTGTAAGATTTCATATTGTAATTCACATGAATGAAATATAATAAAATATAGTGTGATTATTATTATTCCCTATGTGTATTTTCCTCAATGAGTATTTGCATTAGTTGGACTTGTATTTAGATCTTTAAATATATATCAAATCTTGTCTATTTTCTTCCTTTTCTAGATCTAGATATGTGTTAGCATAATAACCAGCTAAGTATCTTTTTTTCATTCTCATTCCAATGTAAAGAATAGATATACTTTCCATTTTTATCATATTTTGACATAATAAATGTAGTAAATTTTTTATCTAAGTTTTTCAATTAATTATCTTGCTTTAGAGATAGTTTACCTTCCTTGTGTCCTAGGCTATCTCTACCCATTTAACCCTAGATTCCCCAATATATATTTTAGGTTTAAAAATTTGTTAAACCCAATAAATATGAATGAAAAAAATATATAATTATTAGGGTTTAATTTTATTTTTCAAATTCTATAATTTTTAATTGTAAGTGATGGAAAATAGTAATAAAAAAACATGATTTCAAATGAAATATAAACAAGCATTGATCACTCATATCAATAATAATAAAGGCTTAATGTATATATTTTTATGCTACAAGAGACAAAAATAGTAAGAATTATAAGGCTAAGGATTCCTCACCTAGTGATGATGAGTCCTTAGAGGGTATTAAAATTGATTCCATACCAATCAATCTACCTACATCTAGTGAATGCATGGATTATGTATTTCAACCTTTGTTTCCTGAAACTACTATTGCCACATCTTACATGGGAAACATTAATAATTAAAATCAATTTTTGGTTTTAATGCCTATATATACCTAGAATATGGGTAAATATCCTCTAAAAACTTCTTGAATATCCAACCTAAAGTAGCTAGAGGTGAAATCTATTATCCAAAATATGAAAATTTTGCAAACCAAGGTTACAAATATTAAACAAAATTATATGAACTTTCCTTATGATATTGATTCAAAAGAGGTGTTGTATAATCCTATAGAATCAAATATATATTGTCACGCCTTGCCAACAATGTTTTTTCACCTAATTTCACATTTTATGATGGCAAGGCTAATCCTAAACAACATCTTCAATCCTTCTTTATGGCAAGCCTTGATTATACCTCAAATGAAATTTTTTAAACTAAATTATTTCCATAGATATTAAAAGACTATTCTTTAAGGTAGTTATATGATTTACCAACTCAATTAATAAATTCCTTCAAACATCTCATAGATTAGTTTTTGTCACACCTATCTATTAACATTAGCAAAAAGGTTTCCTATGCCCAAATTGCAAAGATCAAATAAGGCATCAATGAACCTATTAATGAGTATGTCTTGAGGTACAATAAAATATTGGCTAAATTAACCAATCCTATTGTATATAAAGATCTTCAATATATTTTCATTCAAAGTTTAATTCCTCATTTACATGAGTCCATTTTATTCAAAAAGTTTAAATCTTTTGATGACTTGTGCCATATTGTTTGCAATCATGAAAAGAAACTAGTCTCACTTAAAAAAAACTTAAGTATGTTGCAAACACATTAACTACATATACATCTAATACCAATTTTATGATAAAACTAAGTTATAAGGTCAAACCTCCTAAGAATAATAAGAAAACAACACCATGATTAATGAATTGTCATAATAACCTAATCATCTTGTGTTATCCTAAGTACCATGGAGATAGTTTTCACACTTACCTATGTGTCTTTTATATTTTCATCTTATATCTCTCCCTCATACTATAGAGGTTGATATGAGTAAACCTATACCCCAAATGGTATGATATGAATACTTATTATGTTTATAACCAAGGCCTTGTACATTCTATGAACATATGATTTACCTTGTAGCATAAGATCCAAGACATCATCAATGACCAAAAGATTAAATTTGATGATCCTTCAAATGAATTAGGTTCACAACCTTGTGATAAAAAAAATAAAAAATATTTAACAATCATTTGTAATATCATTTAAAGAAGGAATAGAGTGTAAATAAAATATAATGTGCATCTTCCTCCATATCATTATGAGAACCCATTGGATTGGATTATTGGTACTTATACACAACATATACCTCATATGGTTTATAGACCTTATATTAATTTTGATGATAGTGAGATTAGGGATGATGACTCATATATTCATTCCTTATTAGTTTGATCATATCTTGATCACCAACCTAAACACAATGTTATGATTGAAAATGGTGAGAAATTTTTTAATATGATATTACTTACATATTTGGGTTATAAAAATCATGATTTGCATCCTTTGACAAGATTAGTTAGATCATGTTGATGGGACCTCACAATAAGTTCTTGGTGATATTGACTTACCTTTATAGGTGGGTACCACACATGTAGTTAATACATTCTCTTTTATACCTTCCATGGTGTATTTGATATGTTATTGGGATGACATTAGATACATACACTTAAATCAATACCTTCTATTGCATGGGTGTGTTAAATACATTCATTCTAATAGGGTAGTTATAGTTTTTGGAGTTCCATATGAGCATACTTTTTAGAAAAATAAATTTATACCTAGGTATTTATTTATCAAACCTACCAAGGTTAATTTTGTATACAAGGGTAAGTAATAGGAAATAACCTCTATGAAGAATCCTATATTTTATCAAATATTACATTAGAGATCCATAACAGGTTCCATAAAATCCTCGTCTACTACACACCATATTCAGATATCTAGAACACCTACACATGTTCCTATTATTGAAATTTAAAATAAATTACATATCACTCAATGATGGGTTATGTGAACCCTTACTCCTATTTTTTATTCACCACCACTGAGTTCTATTATACATGTGTACAACATCATAGATATTATAGTCACATATATTACACCTATGCATGCTCCTTAATAGTATCACCATTTTATGACATCAACTTTCATGGTGGGGATATACCTATGAATATCCTTTAGATTAGATAATATGATAGTATTTTCCTTTCAGATATTCCAAAATAATAAAAAAATATTAAAAAATTAAAATCCAAAATTACTTTCATCATTTACATGTTCTATTAGCTCCTTAACATATATGTTTTTGGTTTCATGTAGGTAGATAACATATAATTTATTTATATATACACATGTTTCACACATCATTTGAATATGATTCAAGCATAACCAAATACATGATATTGTACTTTTGTATGTGGGGCCTTCCCTCTACTCATGTCATATGGACATTATGGGCATCTGCTTCCTTGATCACAATACATCTAATTTATATCATTCTATGGTGATTTGAAATTATCATGTTTTAGATTATGTACTTACACTTGCCTTTATCTAAGATTATATATTTTGAAATGTACTTGATATGTTGTATACCTAAATATTTTGTCTAACACATATTATGTAGGGACTAGTATGTTATGTTTGTGTTGGTTTTTTAGGCATTCATTCATGCACTTCCTTGAGTATCTTATCTTGATATTGTCTTTCTTGGTTGATAATTTTAAAATGATCCAGTGTTTATGTTCCCCATGCCTTTTTTTTCTTATTTAAAATTTGAATGTGTCTTTCTTTTTTGTATGTTAACATTTGAATATGTAATTTATTGCTTTGTGGACATTTGACTATGTCACATCCATTTGATTGTGTGTAATTTGAGCATGCCCCTTATTTGAGGTCTCCTTAGACCATTATATTTTGATTTTGAGTTCTATTGTGTGTGTGGTTGGTTTTTTTTGAGCTTATAATATTTCTATCTAGATGTTTCCATGATATAAATCATGCATCTTAGGACTTGATGTTATCACATTCTTTGTGCTTCAATGATATATCTACCTATACCTATTCTTTATATATGTTACATTGTAAATTGAAAGTTTAAATGGTTACCTTATCCTTTTAAGGTAAGGTAAATACCAATTTCTATTTTTCCTCACCTCAAAAGGAGGGCATATTAGTTGGGACATGCTATAAAGGCATGACTTCCTCATTACTTCATAGATTTAGATTGTATTTGGGGCATGTTTATAAAACATGTTCTCCACATTTTTCAGAGTTTTAGATTTAGTGGGAACATATTTTGGAAACATATTCTCCGCACTTATTCAATATTAAACATCCCCAGATTATAGTGGGGGAATGTTTTGAAATCATGTCCTCTACATTGGAATGCATATCAATTTTTATATTTATCCATATAAAGTGGGGAAATGTTTTCAAACATTTTTTTCATAAATATACACTAGTTCTTAGATTCAAATTTATGATGGGAGCATGTTTTGGAAACATATTCCCCATACTTACATAATTGGCCAAATTGCATAGTTATATGATTCAAATACACATTTATGGAAGAATATTGTTATATATAGTTTCAACATGATATATACATATATATATATATAAGGTTAATATGATATGTAAATGGCACTAAAATTAAAAAAATAAGATTAGTTTCAAATTTCAAACACTTTCAGGGTCTATTTTCACCCATTAGGTTAGACATTTAAACAATATATTGAGTCAATATATTATAGTAGTTGGCTTAATTTTTGGTATGGTTGAGGTGATTAAATCACTCAAAAATTTTATAGGTTAGAATTAATTACATCATAAAACCTCATTAATTTTATAGTGTGAGTTGACTTGGTCACTCATAATCACTAGGTTATAAGTTATAAGTATGATTGGGTTGCATAATTGATTTAATCCCAACTACCAGGTGGTAACTCACCTTTTCTTCAAATTTTTGGGTATGTATTTTAAAATATATATATATATATGTTGGCTGTGTGTGTGTGTGTGTGTGTGTGTATTCAAGTTATATATTTATTTTTTCCTAATATTAGCTCTAATGATTCATAATGATATACATTTTTAAATCAAATTACCAAAAGGCAAGGCAGTACCATCAATGCACATGTGTACTCCTAAACCTTTATTTTCTCAATTTAAATAATTTAAATGATTTAAATTTTAGATTATATTCATTGATTATATACTATAACATGATCTTGGTTTTGATTTAATCACCAAAAAATAACTCAAGTTGGACTCAAGCAAAGGCAAGGTGTATTATACACACTATGAAATTTTTTTTCTTTTAAACTATAGATTTCATTACTAGATTGGTGGGTGAATGTGTAAAATATTTATAAATTATAGATCAATTATTAATTTACACTTAGAAAATACATTCATGTATGCACCTTCATCTTATAGACCATTCCCACTACCAAATGGCTCGCATGCACTATATGTCTTTGCCTAATTTATTATCTCTTAGTATGACCAATGTTATTCTAATGAATAAGACCTATTTTTCCCATAATGTTGTAAACCTACTTATCTTCTATCTCTTTAAGTTTTGGAGATCCACCTATTTTCTAACTACTTGGACACTTGTGTCCCAATCAGACACCTATATCGACATAAGTGTTATATTCTAACATAAGTGTCTAGTGACCTAAAATCATCCTATTTAAAAATGAAACATATTCGTATCATCAACCTAAGTGATTTAATATGATATATTCTCTAAATATTTTATGATAAATACAACATCAATCCTTATTCATTCCTCACCTAACACAGACCTAGTGCTGAACAAAAATCACTCAATCAAGCACTCAAGTGAGGAAAACTTATCTATTTTATCATATTTCTATATAATTCAAGGATAAAATTTATATAGGTTTTAAGTACTAAAGGATCATTCTATGATCCACATTTAATAAGGTATAAGATGTATCACTCTATGTACTTGATTATCATGAATTGCATGATACACACATAAGTAACACATAGGGGATAAATATATAAGTTTGAGTCCCTATTTAGATTATTAGATATGTAGGTAAGACTCCTTGATATAAGGATATTTGGGTCATCTTGACATCATGTGCCCACTAACCCATTTTTCCCATAGACACTATAAATTTGAAAAACTAGGGTTTTGCTATTTGATATAGAGTGATAACCCATGATTCATATATGAGCACATCAGAGTGAAGGAAACACAAAGCCCAAAATATTCTAGGTGGTTTCATCCATACCCAATAGTTATTTTTTATATGAAACCTACATCGAGGTTATAAATAACTATCGATGCATCCATATGAGGTTGATTTAAGTGTCTGAGGATATAGAATTAAAATTATAGAATTAGGTGATCAATCTGAAATCTAAATCTAGTTTACGTTCTTCCTATTTAAGATTTAGATCTATGTTAGCATCATAACTAGCTAAGTATCTTATTTTAATTATCATTTTAATATCTATCATAGTTGTAATTTCCATTTTTAGTGTATCTTAGTATACAAATTTAACATATGTTTATCTAAGTTTTGTAATTAATTGGCTTCATTTAGAGATAGTCTACCATCCTTTCACCCTATGCTATATCTATCCCCTTTAACTCTATATTACCCCAATCTATAATTTAGGGTTAACAATAACATATTTATTAATTCCATAAGGAAATTATAGATTCATAGACTAAAATATATTAATAGAAGGCTATAGCCATACAACACAAATTATTAATAATCCTTATCCTATTCAAATAATATGACTACTTAATTCACCATTTATAACTTAGTTAGTAACAGGTTCCTCATAGATCCTACTAAATTTACAAACATAAATACAATTATTCATAAAGATAAAAGTAATCCAATATAAATCAAACCAAGTCCATATAAATTTCCTTATAATCATCTATCTATATATATGACTTCACACTTAAATAAACCAAAGAGAAAAAAACTCTGCCAACCTAGTTTATCATATTTATGTATTAAACAAATCTACACTAAAATTAGATGTAATTTTATGCTTCTTGATGTTTGATACAAGAATGGTAAGCTTTTGCATAGTCTAACATGATTTCAAATGCTAATAAAAAATAATTAATTCTTAATATAATCATGAATTTTTATAGAACCATTTGTTCTTAGACTGATTCAAAATATATCACAACTCAAAAAAAAACAAGATCACTATATTATTATCAAAGATAATTGTTCTTATATTACCCCATTGGGTCTAAGTATTGAAAACTATTAAGTTACAATTTAGAATTTTAAGACTAATACATTAGTATTAGTGATATTTTAATACTATAAAAATTTCCCTAAAATTCATTATGCTTGACAAGAAATCCAATAGAATCACCAAGTAGCCAAAAATATATAACACCCATTCTATAAACCATAACTCAGATTTACAAAGACACTATATTTATAAAAATAACCATTATAATAATATTTTACCCATATTATGATAGGAAATAAACCGCACTACATGTTGAATAGGGAAACTTAGATCCTATCTCCATAGTGACTATCAATACATTAAACAACATAAAGTATTCAAATTTAAAACTACATTATAGTGTAGGGAATAATTAAAATGTTGAAGAGGAAATACAATTAGCCTAGTTGCATCATAAATCATTGATAGTGATAAAAAACCTTTAGGAAACATTTTCAATAACTTTAAAATAACCAACCAACTAGTTATGCACTCTGGAAATCATTCCTTGCACATGAACATAAAAAATAATGTGTAATTTGAGCCCATCCATATGGTGGTAACCCTACTACTCCATCCATCAATTTGGGGTTATAAGAGTCCACTAGATAAAATCCCAAATCATACAAGTAAATGAGATTAAGGATTTAGAGAGAGATCAAAAGTATACCAAGGTTCGTTTTTTACACACAATTCTACCTAAACATTCAACATGAATTAAGTAAAAAATATACCAATAAGTAGATATTCACAGGGCACCATCCCATATCAACATAAAAATCCTACATGGTTGTATTAACATTATCAATTTCATCTATAAAACATATAAGGGAGAGATGAACCATTTAAGTCTTCACCTTGAAAGATTATTAAGGAAAAACACAATTGCATATCCATAATAATTTATATATAAGTGTAACAATTTCTAAAATAGTGAGAAACACTTAAGAGATAAATGGAAATGTGCCAATAAGGGTGAGAGGAGCATTTGAGGGTTATGTATAACCCTAGGATACTATAAAAACCACATGAAAGACTCCAAAAAATCTCTAAATTTTATTGGGGTATCCAAACTAGAAATAAATATTAGTAACTATTTCATGAAGAAGTTAAATATTTGAAGAACAAGAAAAATGGACTTGCTTCCAAAATCTTGGTTCTATTATTTTTATTCCTTAAGTCTTTTTATTTTCTTCCTCTAAGTTCATTTCTAGCTCACCACTAACTTTTTATACTTTTATAAACATTCCCATATTTCCATAAAACCTTAAACCAACTCCAATGACCATAAAAACATTAATGATTTACATAATTAATACAAAAAAATGGGTTCCACAACAACCATGAAAAGGACAAAAAATGTAGGCCTAAGAAAAACCTTATTTTTCTCCAACTCCTCACTCCTCCTATCTCATATGAGGTCAAAAAAATAAAATGATATTCATTTCATCACTTTACATGTAAAACCCTAATAAAAAATAATTATTATTGTCTCAAACTAGCCAAGATATGCCTATAACCCCATCATGGGTCAAATTACCCATTTACACCAAGACAATCAAATCAAAGAATCTAGCTTGATAGAAAAATATATAGTCGTCATGACATCATATAATGATTTTATAAAATCATTAATCCATCCTTATAAAATAACATTTGTTCAATGCTGTTTTTGGTATTAATAAATCCCATGGCACAATTGATGTGCCAACATAGGCTTATTAATTTGGAAATAATTGTAAGCCTATGTTTCTTAAATATATAAATTTAACTAGCCTACCTTCAATAATGAACATCCATACAAAATTAGTGATCACAATTGGCTATACTATGATTTAGATCATTAAATACACATTAATAAATATTATGTAGAACATTGAGTTAACATAATACAAAAAATCATAGAAGACACACAATTTTATCTATATTCTTATCTTATGCTTATTTATTTATATGATGTTGTTGCAATAGTTTATTGGATCTTCTAGTCCCAAAGCTAGCTCAGTCTTGTGATTATTACTTATAATCATAGAATGACATCAATAATACCACTTCATAATAATAATAATAAATAATCATAACTGAATGTGTAACATAACTAACTATAGTATAAACTAAAATATTAAAATATGATTATCATAAAGTAAATATAGATATGAATATATACCAAGTCTCAACAACAACAAAATTGATTACTACTACAATGCAACATTTACATTATTCTAGGCATGTTCAAGAGGTACATAACATCCACTCCCCTTCAAAGAGGTGAGGATAATGATTTCTAAAAATATTTTCATCTTCCCAAGTAGCACATTTCTCAATCAGTTTGTCCCATTAGACCAATACTTGTTGAATGTCCCAGTTTCACTATTTAACACCTCAATGGGCTAAGATATTGATTTGTCTAGTTGAATCATCTTATCATCCAACACATAAACATTGTTTAAATCTAAAACATGAGATGGATTTGTGAAATATTTTATCAATAAAGCCACATGAAATGCATCATGGAGTATAAAATGATAAAGATGAAAATCTAGGTAGTAGGCAATAAGGTTGTTATTTTCCATAATCTTGAATGGACTGAAAAATATGGAACTACTTTGAATGCCTTTCCAAACATTATGGATATTTTATAAGGTCTACTCTAAAAAATATTATTTACATTACTTCAAATTATTTAGGTGTTAGTTTTTTATAAACATAGATATTTTGTCTATCAGAGTCAACCTTTAGTCTTCAATGAATAAGAGCCATTTTCTCAACACATTCTTTCAAAATCAAATAACCATCAATAAATTTATTCTCTAAATCATCCTATCCAATGTTAATTATGCACTTTTTTCCATATAATTATTTGAAATGAACCTTATTAATAACATAATGATAAGTGTTATTTTATGCAAATTTAACTTAATAGAGGTAATCCTCACATTTAGACTATTAATCCCTGATGTACATCCATAACATATCTTCCACAAATTGGTTTAGTGTTTCATTTTGGCCATTATTTCAGATGATAAGATTAACTAAAGTTTAAATATATTCCAAATGTAATAGTCAAGGTATATTATAATCTTGAATTAAATAATTTATATTTGTATGAGATAAGGACTTATGGAACACCATGAAGGTGAAAAGTTTCCTTCATAAATGTTTTATCAAGAGTGGGAGAATCATCAGTAAGATTACATACTATAAATTGAGTAACCTTATTAAATTTATAAATTACAACTAGAATTATGTCATGCCTACCTTGATACATAGTTATTCACAAGATAAATCCCATTGAAATCATAACCCACTTGATTTATGGTACATGTGGATACAATAAACCATTTGGATGGCATTACTCAACTTTGACACACAAAAATTATAAGCATTTTTCTACAAATACAACAACATCTTTATTTAAATTAGGCCAAAAATAGAATATTTTTAGCTCATGTGTCATTATAGTGACAACTAGATGATAGAAATGAGGTGTAGTATTCCCTTATTATAGCACTTATTCCCTTAAAATTTAAAAAATTATGAAAAACAAATATACCTTCATATCTCAAAAGTCTATTTGACTCTAATGAATAGTCAATAAAATCTATATCCATTAATTATTTTGCCAATTCAGTATAATGTTTTTTTACATTCAAGGTTTTTTAGTTATTAATTCATAATATAATCTTTGAAATCTAACCTTAAAAAAATGATTGCAAAAAGATATGTTATTCTAATAAGAGCATCAACTACTCTATTTTATTTTCCCTTAACATAAGAAACTTCAATATAAAAATTGATAAATTATAACCATCTACATTATATTGAATTTAATTCATCTTGAGAAATAAATGCACAAAGATGTGATGGTCAGACTTTACCTTAAATCTTCCTAAGAAAAATGTGTTTCTATTTCTTAAGATCATGAACCATAGCTACCAATTCAAGATCATGATTTGGATAGTTCTACTCATGGTCCTTGAGCTTATGAGACTTGTAGATAAAAAATTCCATATTGTACAAAAAAAAACCCAATGCCAATACTATAAGAATAATCATAGATTTCAAAGTTTCCATTAGGATCTAGAATAATTAGAATAGGAACAAAATTTAACAATTATTTCAAATTTTATAAGTCTTCCTCTAATTGAATAATTAAAATAAACTTCTTCCCCTTTTTCTGTAATGAACTGATGGGGTTAATAATTCTTATGAACTCTTCAACAAATATTCAATAATAATAATCTAAGCCCATGAATCTATTCACTTTTTTCATGATATTAAGAGTGACCCACTCCCTAATACCTTTAATTTTAGCAAGGTGTACTGAAATATCATCCTTAGAGATAATATACCCCAATTAATGAATGTTTCTTTGGTAAAAAGAGATATTAGAAAGGTTACAAATAAATTATATTTTTTTAGTCTTTGAAATAATAAGCACATGTTTTTTCATACTATATTTCATTTTTACAATAAACTAGAATGGCATCCATAAATATGAACATAAAATTATTAATAATACATTATTCATTAAGTTCATAACTATAGTACAAGAATTTGTTAATATAAAAGTCATGACATTAAATTCATAATGGCCATACCTTGTTATAAAAAAATTCTTATGCACATATTCATCTTTGATATGGATTTGGTGATGCCCTAATCAAATATCTATCTTAGAAAATAGAACAACATCCTTCATGTGACTAAAATTATCATCAATTATAGGAATTATGTACTTGTTCTTGATATTGAATTTATTTAGTATTTTATAATCAATGAAAATTATCAAGGTGTCATATTTATTATTAAAAAATATAATCATGGATCCCCAAGGTGAGACACTTGGCCTAATTAGAAACTTTTCCATTAGTTATTGTAGTTATACTTTGAGCTCCCACAAATTTATCACATTCATATAGTAAGGGTTTTTAGTTGTCGGTATAGATTTTGGTACAATATAAATATAAAAATAAAACTCTCTTTGAAGAGGTAAACCTAGAATATATTTGGGGAATACATCCTAAAATTGTCTCAAGATCAAGTAATATTTCAAAAAAGGTTCCCTCTACTTAGAAATTTCATTTGGTTTCACAATATTAATATTTCAGCCATTTCTTATTGATCTTTTTAGTTGCATAGTTGAAATAATGTTTCTAGCTATAGGCCTTAAGACACCTTGGATCTTTCCATGGTTTCCAACATCATCAAGACATTGCACCCTTTTTGTGTAATAGTCAAGATTTGATTGATGTTATTGCATTTATTCCATGCCCAAAATTAGGTCATAGGATCCTAATGTCTCCAAAAATAGGTTTACTTGAGTCTTAAAGACTCCCAAGTCTAATTCACTTTGTTACATGCATTACAAGATATCCAAAAAAAAATCTATTAAAAATTCTACCTCCTCTCCTTATCTTAAACTATATGTTTTAGTTTTACACTTAAAATCAATAGACTTTGAAATGAAACTATTATTTGTACTAGAGTAGATTAAAATATCCAACATAAAACCATAAATTATACCTTTAGTCTCTATTGGACAAGATTGTAAATCTATATTTTTGTTATTAATAACATACACACAATGATTTAATTGTTGATTTACCCATATTTGGGGAAAATATTTTTGATAATGATTATCATTACATTTCAAACATTTCAAAACTATATTAGCCCTAGTATTTGGGCCATGAAAGTTCCTTGTTGTTGATTATGGTTCTTATTATTTTGTGTTACAAAAATTTTAGGTTTGGAACCTCTATTTTCATTCTAAAATCCTCCATAATTATTTTTATTTTTCATAAATTTGATATTATAAAATTTATTTAAGTTATTATTCATAAGAGGAATATAATATTTGAGCTTAGGTTTAAACTTATTGTTTCAATACTCTTGTCTTGCCTTTAGGCAAGACTTTTATGTTTATTCTACATGATATATAGATTCAATTACATCAACCAAAGTGCTTGGGATTGTCATGTTTACATCATGCATTATAAACCATATAATATTATATCAAATTAGTTAGATTAGTCTCCTCATCCTAAATTTAATTTACATAATGAAAGAGGCTGAGAATTTCGTTCTCATATTTGAGGACAATTAAAATTCATTGCTTTAGCAATTAGAACTTAGTGATATTTATTCCTTTTAGTTTTTATTTCATTGTATTTTCCTAAATTGGCTCTCAAAAGCTTCCAAAGAGAGGGTTATTATCTCATACCCATTGAGATCACATAGGTGGTTCCACCATAATACAACATCACCCATCAGTTGGTAGGCTTCTATATGGGCCTTGATATTGGATCCCATATTTTTCATGATGAAATATTTCTATAGATTCACCAACCATGCCTTAATGGCATCTCCATATTATCCACAAGAATAGCTAGGATTTGGGAGTTTATTAAGCTCATTAATAATGGGATCTAAAACATCATGTTGTTTATGGTTTTCACCCCTTTGGTCATCCCTTTGTACCTCCTCATACTCACCCCCTTCTTGCATGTTTTTTAGATTGTCCAACCTTTACTCGTATGCTTCCATTTGGACTTAGATGATATGAAGTACAACTAGATTATAATTCATGAAAAAATAATGCCAAATATAATTATAAACATGATTGATGTTGGAATCACCACTTAATTGTCAATTATTTCCATAATTATTTCTAATATGGTCATTTTCAACATGGTTATTGCCATTAATGCCACAATTGTCATTATTGTTAGGTTTCCATTAGCATAATTATTATCAAAATTATTTCTAACATTGTTATTGCCTATATTCCTTCCAAAATTATCACTACAAGCACTATTACTAACATTATCTCTATTGGATTGTGTCTTAACCATCTTAAGAAATAAAAAAACATTCACATAATTTTTTTTAGAGATACTTAGTGTCATAAATAGGTTTTCATACCACTATCATGACCCCCAAAAACCATATCATAAAATTTTGGTATTTTAGGGTTATAATAATTAGATTCCATCATTTATTCATGTACATACATACAAAATTCAAAACTTTATGAATACATATGCATGATTTCTCTTACATATCTATCATAACCATGAAGAAAAGATCATTTGGGCCCACTAGGTCAAGTAGTTAAGTAATCTTCCCTTATATAGATTTAGTAGTTAAATGATTTGCATAAGGGTTATTAAAAAATTTTAATTTCATAATTTATAATGAATTTGCCTATTAATCATATTTTAATAATTTCCAAGATAATCAAGATTACATTTAATAATACTAGTAACAATCAATAGATATGGAATAATTTATACTTTAGTCATGAATATAAATTATATGTGAAATTTTACCAAGTAGACTCATAATCCTTTTTCAATTAAAAAACTAATAACTTATAATAATCCATCATTTTAGGATCAAGGTGAAGTACATTTTTTGATAGCACAAGAGTACTAAAGTCAATTATTGTTAATAAAACCATAACTTTTAAGTCCTACAAATATCATTAGAATTTATTTACCATATTAAGGATGATTATAAATATAAGAACCTTCCCTGAAAATATTACACTTTAAAACTAATAAAATACATTACATTAGATATTGTTAAGATGTTAATCAATAAAAATCCTAAAACATTGGGATATAAAACATCATGTTGTTTATGGTTTTCACCCCTTTTCTCATCCCTTTGTACCTCCTCATACTCACCCCCTTCTTGCATGTTTTCTAGATTGGCCAACCTTTACTCGTATGCCTCCATTTGGACTTAGATGTTATGAAGTACAACTAGATTATCATTCATGAGAAAATAATGCCAAAAATAATTATAAACATGATTTATGTTGGAATCACCACCAATTTTTTAATTATTTCCATAATTATTGCTAATGTGGTCATTTTCAACATGGATATTGCCATTAATGCCACAAATGTCACTATTGTTAGATTTCCATTAACAACATTATTAGTAACATTACTTACAACATTATTATTGCCTATATTCCTTCCAAAATCATCACTAAAAGCACTATTACTAACATTATCTCTATTGTCTTGTGTAATAACCATCTTAAGAAATAAAATAAATTCACATAATTTTTCTGTAGAGATCCCTAATGTAAGAAATAGGTTCTAATACCATCATGATGCCCAAAAACCATCTCATAAAAATTTGGGCTTTTAGGGTTATAATAATTAGATTCCATCATTTAATCATGTACATACATACAAAATTTAAAACTTTATGAAATCATATGCATGATTTCTCTTAGATATCTATCATAACCATGAAGCAAAGATCACTGGGGCCCACTAGGTCAAGTAGTTAAGTAATCTTCCTTATATAGCTTTAGCAGTTAAATCATTTGCATAAGGGTTATTAAGAAATTTTAATTTCATATTTCATATTGAATTTGCCTATTAATCATATTTTAATAGTTTCCAAGATAATCAAGATTACATTTAATAATACTAGTAACAATCAATTTATATGGAATAATTTATACTTTAGTCATGAATATAACTTGTATGTTAAATTTTACCAAGTAGACTGATAATAATTTTTCAATTAAAAAACTAATAACTTATAATAATCCATCATTTTAGGAACAAGGTGAGCACAAGAGTACTAAAGTCAATTAATGTTAATAAAACCATAATTTTTAAGTCCTAAAAATATCATTAGAATTTATTTACCATAGTAGGATTATTATAAATATAAATACATTTAATGAAAATACATTAAATATGACTCCATCATTGCCTACCCATGCATATTAGATGCATACAAAACTAAAATTATGAAATGTAACTAATGAAAATATAATACTCAATCAATAAAAATCCCAAAACATTAGGATCTAAAACATCATTTTGTTTATGGTTTTCACCCCTTTTCTCATCCCTTTGTACCTCCTTATACTCACCCCCTTCTTGCATGTTTTCTAGATTGGCCAACCTTTACTTGTACTCCTCCATTTGAACTTAGATGTTATGAAGTAAAAATAGAGTATCATTCATGAGAAAATAATGCCAAAGATAATTATAAACATGATTTATGTTGGAATCACCACCAATTTTTTAATTATTTCTAATGTGGTCATTTTCAACATGGTTATTGCCATTAATGCCACAAATGTCATTATTGCTAGATTTTCATTAGCATCATTATTAGAAAAATTATTTCCAACATTGTTATTTCCTATATTCCTTCCAAAATTATCACTACAAGCACTATTAATAACATTATCTCTATTGGCTTATTTCCTAACCATCTTAAGAAATCAAAAAAACATTCACATAATTTTTTTGTAGAGATCCCTAGTGTAAGAACTAGGTATTGATACCATTATCATGACCCCTAAAAACCATCTCATAAAATTTTGGGATTAAAGGTTATAATAATTATGTTACATGATTTAATCATGTACATACATATAAAATTCAAAACTTTTTGAAATCATATGCGTGATTTCTCTTGCATATCTATCATAAGCATGAAGCAAAGATCATTGGGGCCCACTAGGTCAAGTAGTTAAGTAAGCTTCCCTTCTATAGATTTAATAGTTAAATGATTTGAATAAGGGTTATCAAGAAATTTTAATTTCATAATTCATAGTGAATTTACCTATGAATCATATTTTAATAGTTTTTAAGATAGTCAAGATTGCATTTAATAATACTGGTACCAATCAATAGATGTGGAATAATTTATATTTTAGTCATGAATATAACTTATATGTTAAATTTTACCAAGTAGACTCATAATCCTTTTTAAATTAAAAAACTAATAACTTATAATAATCCTTAATTTTAGGAACAAGTTGAAGTACATTGTTTGATAGCACGAGAGTACTAAAGTTGATTAATGTCAATAAAACAATAACTTTTAAGTCCTTCATATATCATTAGAATTTATTTACCATATTAAGGATCATTATAAATATAACAACCTTCTATGAAAATATTAAACTTTGAAACTAATGAAAATACATTACATTAGATATTTTTAAGATGTTATTCAATCAATAAAAACCCCAAAACATATAATGAGAAGAGTAAGGTTATTCACCCTTGGGACTGATCATGGTAGGAGGCATTACCTTGGGAGTATAATGACTACATTCAATTCAATCATGGAAACCATTAAAGTATCATGAACATGATATGGTAACATTCTAATGAGTAAAACTAACCCAAATCATAGAGTTATTTATTACTTCAATCCATCAATTAATCTCTATGACCTTCATGCAATCTGACAATAGGGTCATGATTTTCTAGTTAGACTCATGTTGATGATGGTTACCATATAATTACTATTTTAACTTAAGTACAAAACTAAGTTAAACATAGATAAAGATCATTACTAATAGAGAATTATGATCACTAAATAAAATATCACAAAATATCAATTACAAAAAATAAAATTTTATTTATATATGTAATACATATTAATAAATAGTTTTAGTAGAGTTCAAAATGAAGTATTCAATGCCATAAGTAAAAGTGATTGTCTAATCAAATCTTAGTGACACTTAACACATATAGGTGTATTGCTAACCAAATAGGAAGAACACATTAATGATTTCCCATTCAAAAAGGTATCAATAAAAAAATAAACATAAGTATAATTACCTTAAAAAGAAAAAATATTACTCATAGTCTCCTAGATTGGAGCAGGTATGCATTAATTACCATCTTTCCCTACCTAGGCTAGTCATGGAGTGCATTCCATAAATTAGGGTTGTTTCAATATAAATTCTTTAAAACATCAAAAATAAAATAACCTAAATAATATATGATATAGAAAAAAATAATTGAATATTAATATTAAATTTTCTCTCAATAGGCTTTTCTAATAAAAAGTCCATCTTTTCATAATATGTTTCTAGATTATTGTTATACTTATATAAGTCTAGAACCAAATCAAGAAGTGTCCACATTTTAACATAATTTCATGTTTCCAAAATTACCAGCAATCCTTCATAGCATTAGATTATAACATATTTATTTATTCCATAATGAAATTTGTAGTCATATAGTAAAAGATCTTAATAGTAGGCTATAACCATATAACATAGAGTATCAAAATTCCTTATCTTCTTTATTGACTACTTAATTCACCATTTCCAACTTAGTTAATAACATGATCCTCATAAATCCTACTAAAATTACAAATTTAAATTCAATTATGAAAAGAGATACAAGTCTACTAATGTAGATCAAACCAAGTCCATATAACTTTCCTAATATTCATTTATCCATGTAGATGATTTCACACTTAAATAAATAAAGGAAATAGAAACCTGCCAACCTAGTTTATCACAATCATGTATTAAACAAATTTATACTAAAACTAAATTCAATTGTATGATTATTGATGCTTATTATAACCATGATAAAATTTACATTAGTAAAACATGAATGCAAATTTTAATCCAAACTAATTACTTCTTAATATAGTCATGAATTACTAGAGAACCACTTATTATTAAATTAATCTAAAGCATATCAAAACTCAAAAATTACAAGAGCACCATATTATTATCAAAGACAATTTTTCTTAAAATACCCCACTTTGTCTAAGTATTAAAAATTATTAAGATATAACTCAAAATTTTAAGATTGATACATCAGTATTACTGCTAGTTATACTGCTACAAAAAATTCCCTATAATTCATTATTCTAGACAAGAAAACTAATACAATCACCAAGTAGCCAAAAATATACAACTCTCATTATATAAACCATAACTAAAATATACAAGAACACTGTATTTGTAATAATAAAAACTTTAAAAATAATTTCCTCATATATTTATACAATCATCAAATAGGGATGCTTGGAATTTATCTCCATAATGACTATTAATACATTAAATAACATAAATGATTCCCATTCAATGTTAAGTTACAATGTAAATAATAATTAAAATGCTAAATAAGTAGATAAAACTATCCAAGGTGCTTCATAGATCATTTACACACACACACACACACACACACACACACACACACACACACACACACACACACACACACACACACACACACACACACACACACACACACACACACACACACACACACACACACACACACACACACACACACACACACACACACACACACACACACACAAACACACACACACACATATTGTGTGTGTGTGTGTGTGTGTGTGTGTGTGTGTGTGTGTGTGTGTGTGTGTGTGTGTGTGTGTGTGTGTGTGTGTGTGTGTGTGTGTGTGTGTGTGTGTGTGTGTGTGTGTGTGTGTTGAATATTTTTCCTATAATTTATGTAAAAGGTTATAAATAAAGGTGTTTATGAGGTCATTTATGAATGTTATTTTTTGATAGCATCATTGAGGTAAGAATGTTTTGAGTACTAGTCCTTCAGTACAAGGTGTATTGAGAAGCCTAGTCATAACAATCATAGTCATATCATGAGCATGTGCATGGTGAGAATGAATAGATATGTGAAGATCATTTAAATAATGTGAAAAAGGTTTAAAATCAGCAAATAGTGTTTCAATATCAGTTGTCAAGTTTCAAGTGCTTGAGAAGCCTAGTCATAACACTAGTCATAATATATAAAATCCTAATAAGAAGGTTTGAGCATGGTGTATTTATGATATGTATGAAAATAGGCATGAAATTATGTATCAGGTAAATTTATCATTTACATGAGGAATTATATCACTCATGTGAGTCTCAAGGTGAGCCTACAGGGGTACGACCTACAGACCTAGTTTGTACCTAGACCACTTCCAAACCTTGTTTGGCCTAATAAGGTATAATGGTCTATTGTAAAGGCATGTGAAGGATGTATGTATGTGTATAATCATGATATATTTGTATTTATTATATTATTTAGGTGGATATCAAATGGAAATATTATTGAAGGTTAGTTTCAAGGCCTAATGTGGTTTACAGGTCAAGATCTAAGCAAGCAAAGAGAGAGAGTATGGTTTAATGGGGTATGAGGTTTTATTTCCAAGGATAGTATAAATATGTGAGTTTTTTCATAGAAATTTTATATTTTTCTAATCATTTTCACAAATTTTGAGGTCATAGTTCTCAATAAAAGGCATGCAAAGTAGTTATGAGTTCTTTCGAGTGCACATAATGAAGGGTTCTCAACCCGAGAAGGATTTTATTGTGTTTGTTATATTTTAAAACCTATGCATGGAAAATTAAGATATTTTAATACTCCTATATCAAATTTCTAGGCATTATTTTTAGGAATGAGGGGCTAAGATTTATGAATGATTGCTAACAATAGAAGATGTTTTAAACCCTCAAAGAGCCCTAATAGTGACCCAATATAAGATAAGTTTTTATAAAGTGATCATAATGGATTTTTATGGATATTTAAGTGATTTGAGGTTGTATAAAACTCTCCCAATAACTTCTAGGTGTGATTGGTTTGTCAGGTGTGTGAGTAGACCCTATATGAAAGTGTTGATTTCTTAGAGATTTGTTGTAATAGTCAGAGTTTACCAAGTCATTATGAAAATAATTAGATGGATAAGTTTGAGACTTTTATATTAACTCCATGGTGGTTTATAGGTATTTTATATCCCTTAGGTATGCTAAACTAGCCATCCAATACAGCCTATTGCTACCAAGCCTAATGGTTCAAATAATGAGAAACCTAGGTAGAAGTGTTAAGATGATTACAGATGTGTTATCATAGAATAAGGATGAATAAAATTACATGAATTAATTTTTAAATAATCTTAATACATTTTCATATTGGATATAATTTTGTAAATTATTGTATATAGAAAAAATTTGCTCATAAATTGACTTGTCTAGCTCAATGAGGTCTATGTACAATGAGGTCATGAGATTGGTATACAAGACTAATTTTTCCATTTGACCATATTATAGTTCTAAATAATAATGGTGTAATTATAAAATAATACTACACATGCATTAGGATTCTTTGAAAGTGGTCATATAGGTGTTGAAGGTCAAAATTACCATGATTGGTCTTTAAGGAAAACTGATAGTTCTGAGAGAGCAAGTTATAGGAGTGTTTTTAAATCCTTTTTCCTTATGTAATGAACTATAATTAAATTTTTGAATTTTTTTATGTATTTAATTTTTTATTTATATGTTTTTTTACCATGTTTTTTATATAATTGGTGTTTTATCTTTATTAGTTCAAGACAAACTTTTTGGGTATGCACAAGCCTAATTGTGAACATTACTAATGGCATGCTTCAAGTGGTGGTTGGATCCAAAATGTGTCATGGACCTAATATGAGATTATTATGGGTATATTTGAGTGTTATATAAATTTTTCATACCATTTATGGAGTTTTAAAGTATTCCAAGGAGTTTAAATGGTAATACATGTTATTAAAGCCTAATTGAATTAGGTCTCCTTAAGGCCTAAAAGAGGTTTTTGGTCATATATGCTATGACCAACCTATTTTAATGTTTTATTAATATTTTTTTCATGTCATAAGACCTATTTTATATAAAATATAAGTGTTAAATTGTGTATTTCTAACCAAGAGGTAATGATCAAGATCCTAGTATAAGAACAAGGCCTAATAAGCCTAATTGACTAGTTAAAGAATGATAGAGTGGAAGTGAAGGATATAGTTATTTGAATATATTAAGGAGGTATTTTATACCATCATACAGTGAATATAAAATATAAAAAATATTTAATAGGGTTACTATGTATAAATATCAAGGTTAGATGACCTAATCAATTCAATAAGAGGGCTAGTTAAGTGAAGAAGCCTGGAAGGTAGTTTGAGAGGGATAAGAGTGTGAAGAGTTTAAGAGTGGTAGTCATAAAATATTTGAGAAATATGTGATATAAATGTGATAAAATTAACTAGTTCTTTTATTTGGTGATGATTCATCTAGGGTTTTGGTGCCTCCTTACAAGTTGGTGCTTACTAAATCCTAACTAGGTTGGTTCTTAGATAGTTGGGGTTGATGTTCCATGTGAAGGTGGTGATTTACTACATTTGATATTTATGTAGTTCATTTGTATATATCATTGGGTTTTCTTTCCCTTTAGGTTTTCCCACTCATATGTGTGTTTATTTTATTATTCTCATGTGAATGGATCTTGTTGCATTGTTATAACTTTGTATTGCTTTGATAGTTCAAGGAATGTTAAAGTACATGTGAAAGAAATTTTTAAGCGACTAATTCACCCCCCTCTCATTAATTTTGTTTTAAAAAGTTTTTATCATATCCTAGTCATATAAATCAAGTCTAAGATCTTGAAGGTGATCCTAAGAATCACAAGATGTTCAGTGATCAAAAGGAAGAAAACAACATTCATGATAAAGAAGTCTATTATGATAGTGAAGAAAGAGAATCTATAGTAGACCTTAAATCTAAGCTCATAAGTGCCTTTAATGACTTTAAAAATTAAAATAAGACTATCAAGGATCTCAACAGTAAGTAAAAAGGTTTTAATATAAGTTTTAGGTTAAAGGAAATTGAGTATGACCAGTTAAAGATAGAGCTAGATTCCTTAAAGGTTAAGCATGAGAAATTCATAGACAAGATGATCAAGTTTGAGAGAAGGTGTGAGAAGTCAGAATAAGTTAAGAGTACCAACATGAAAATAACAATCAAGTATCATAATTCAATAAATGATAAGTCATCATGGGACCATGGGAAAAGGAATAATCAATCAAGAGGTAAGTATAAAAATATTATCTCCTACACCTATCATAATATAGGACATTGCAAGATTCTACTTGAATAGAGTTATAAGGACCTCAATATTCAACAAGACATATGAATCCCATAAAATGCATGATAATTATAAAACATTGGTATGGAATCCAAATCAAGTTAAGACTAACATATTAAGCTCAAGAGTCAAGATGGACTATTTTCCAAAGATGAACATAAGACCAAAGAGTATTTTATGCTAGATCAAATTGCTTTTCACATTCAAGATGAAGGCATGAAATAGTATATAGATAGTGTTTTATCAATCCAAATGGTATGAAATATAAATAAGTTCATCTCCTTAAAAATGAATGTTGTAGGAATAGTTAGGTTTGGAGATAACAAATCTGCCAATATAATTGGTAAGGGTGTCTTGAGTTTGGATAATGGCAAGACCAAGACAAAAAATGTGTTGTATGTGGAAGGTCTAAAACATAACCTCTTTAGTGTAATTAAAATATTAAATCAAGGACACACACTAGCCTTTCATGACAAAGGGTGTGAGATAAGGAGATCTAAATTAGGAAGGCTAATTTCCAATGCTAAGAAAATTGAGAATAATCTATATGTCTTGAATGAGATCAAGAAAGAGAGAATCTTTATGAGTAATATAGATGAAAGTTGGATATGAAACATAAGTTTAGGTCACCTAAACTTTGATAATATGATCAAGATTAGTACTAATAAGTCTATAAGAACATGCCTAAGATCACCAAACCTACAAGTATACTTTGAAAGGCTTGTCAACATGGTAATTAGACTAGTATAAGCTTCAAGTCCAAAGAGTACTCTAATATAATACCCTTGGAGTTAATACACACTAATATCTATGGGCCTAAAATAACTTGAATCATTCAAGGAGATATATACTTCATGTTACTCATAGATGATTACATGAGAATGACTTGATTTACATTCTTGAAAGAAAAGTCAGAAGCTCTTGACAAGTTCAAGGCATTCAAGGATCTTGTTGAGAATGAGAAGAATGGGAAGATAAAGTGCCTAAGATCTGATATAGGAGGATATTTTTTATCTAATGAGTTTGATTACTTTTGTGAGGTTCATGTAATAAGGAGACATTCTCAATAGCTAGGACACCTCAGCATAATAGGGTAGTGGAAAGGAAAAATAAGACAGTTAAAGAGATAGATAGAAATATGCTAAATGAGTCTATATTATCTGATGGATATTAGAGAGAGGTAGTAATCACTACAATCTAAATTTTTAAAAGAGGAAAAATAAGGACTGATGGTAATAATACTCCTCATGAATTGTGAAAGGATAGAACTGCCAATGTGGAACACTTTAGAGTGTTTGGGAGAAAATGTTTCATTAAAAGAGAAGATGAAGACTTGGGAAATCATGACTCCAAATCTGATGAAGGTATATTCTAAATATACTCATAAATGAGTTTAGCCTATATATGTTATAACAAGAGGCTATAAAATATAGTGGAAAACACCAATGTGAATATTGACAAGACAAGGAAATCACACTCATAGTCAAGGGACACTTTAGAGAATCTAGAATTTAATAATGAATAGGAGAATATAAAGTTTGATGAAGAAGAAGAATAAGTTGAATAGATATAGGACTTAAAATTACCCTCAAGATAAATTCAAAGAGATAACCCTTAATCTTAAATCATTGTAAACAAGAATGTAAGTATGCAAACAAGAAGAAGAGTGGTAAGTAATCTAAATCAAGAGAATGATGCTCTATTATCCAAAATTAAACCTAAGAATCTTATATAAGTAAGCAAATAATTTTTTTGGATAGGTGTTATGAATGATGAGTTAGACCAAATAGATAAGAATGAGAATTGGGAACTAGTTACTAGGCATAAATACAAGAATGTCATTGTCATAAAATGGGTGTTTAGAAACAAGTTAAATGAAGATGGAAAAGTCACTAGGAACAAAGATAGAATGGTATGTAATGGATATATACAAGTTAAAGGGGTATAATTTGAGGATACCTTTGCACTAGTATAAATATTGGAGGACATCAATTTTTTCTAGCATATGCAAGATTCAAAGGGTTCAAGGTATATCAGATGGATGTCAAATTTTCCTTTTTTAATGATAATTTAGAAGTGTACATTGAGCAACTTGAGGGTTTCTCACAATCAAATGACATAGATTATGTTTATAGATTGAAAAATGCTCTCTATGGTCTAAATCAAGATCATAGAGCTTGGTATGCTTGGTTAGATAGGTATATATTAGATCAAGGATTCAAAAGAGGAGTTATAAATAATAATCTATACATCAAGATAGAATATAAACATTAGTTGATTATATTTATCTATCTAGATGACATCATCTTTGGTGGAAACAATGAGAACATGGCCAAGGACTTTGCAAAGGTGATGAAGAAAGAGTTTGAGATGTCCATGCTAGGAAAACTATCACTCTTTCTTGGGTTGGAAATCACTCAATATAAAAAAAGGTATATTCATCTCACAAGATAAGTATATAAGAGAGATATTGAAGAAATTTGAGATGAAAGTTTTCAAGGAAGTTAGTATCCCCATGATCATAGGGTGTAAGTTGAACAAGGAAGATGAGTCTTTAAAGGTCAATTAGATATCATATAGGTCAATGACTTGAATTATTTTATACACCACTACCTCTAGACCTAACATCATGTAAGTAGTAGGTCTTGTGGAAAGGTTTCAAGTAGATCCAAAAGAGAATCATCTACTAGAATTTAAAATGATACTTAGGTATCTCAAGGGGACTATGGTGTATATATTGTGGTATCCAATAAACAAGGAGTTCAATTTGATAGCCTACATAAATGCATACTAGGTAGGAAGCATAGATGATAAGAAGAGTAATAGTGGAGGAGATTTATTATTAGGTGGGAGCCTAGTTTCATGGATAAAAAAGAAGCAACCATCAGTATCATTATCCACTTCTAAGGTTGAGTACATAATAATAGATTCAGTTACACTCAGGTCTTATGGATGAGATAGATGTTAAAAGACTACATGGTGGAGTATGATGGTCCTAACCCTATCTATTAGGAAAATACAAGTTATATAAGCATAGCAAATAACCCTACCATGCACTCAAGGACCAAGCACATTCCCATTAGGTATCATTTTATAAGAGAGTAGGTAAGTGAACAAAGTGTCAAACTTGAGTATGTTTCTACACAATATCAGATTATAGACATCATAATCAACCCACTTCCAAAGGTAACATTTGAACACCTAAACTAGTAATTAGATGTAATTCCTACCCCTATAGACCACTGAAGAAGCCAAAGTACTTAGGGGGAGCTAATCGGGGTTGTTAACTCCAAGAAGAGGTGAGTTATTCCAAGAAGGTATGCATGGAGATAAGGGGAGCAATTTTGTATTATGTCTCATAAACTCATAGTCCTATGTGTTGATTTTTTTTTCAAGGAGTGTGATCCAAATTTTTGCAGACATCACTTTGTCATTTATGTCAAAGGGACAGAAAAGACTAGAATGGATAGATAAGAATGATCAGTATGTAATGTGTTTTGTTATAAATGACAAAGGGAGAGATTATTGAGCATTATTCCTATTTTTGAGGTTTTTCATTGATATCAAGTGTTATTAATAATTTTTTTCATGATTTAATTTATGAATGTTCTTTTTTGATAGCATCATTGAGGTAAAAGTTTTTTGAGTACTAGTCCTTGAGTACAAGGTGTCTTGAGAAACCTAGTCATAATAAACATAGTAATATCATGAGCATGTGCATGGTAAGCACTAAGAGGTATGTTCATATCATGTAAGGCATGTGATAAATGTTTATAATCATAAAATATTGTTTCAATATCATTTTTTAAGTTTCAATATCATTTTTCATGTTTTAATTGCTTGAGAAGCCTATTTATGACACTAGTCATAGCATGTAAAGTCCTAGTAAGAAGGTTTGAGCATGATGTCTTCATGAAATAGATGAACATATGAATTAAAGGATATATTATGATGATTTATCATGTATATAATTAATTTTATCACTCATGTGATTCTCAGGGTGAGCCTACAAGGGTAGGACCTACAGTCTTAGTTTACACCTAGCCCACTTCTAGACCCTGTCTAGCTTAATAAGGTATAATGGTCTATTTTCAAGTCATGTAAAGGATGTATGGATGTGTATAAGAATTAGATAATTTTATTTAGTATTTTATTGAGGTTTAAATAACATGGAAAGAGGCATGAGGGTCAGTTCAAGGCCTAATGTGGTTTGTAGGTCAAGATCTAAGCAATCAAAGAAAGAGAGTATGGTCTAATGGGGTATGAAGTTTTATTTTTGAGAAAATTATGGAAAATTGAGTGTTTTAAAAGGTATGGTATATTTTTTAAATCATTTTCACAAAATTTGAGGTCATGATTGGCAATAAAAGGCATGAAAAGTGGTTTTGAGGTCTCTCAAGTGCACAAAATAAAGGGCTCTCAACCCAAGAAGGATTTTATTATGTTTATTATCTCATAAAACCTATGCATGGGAACCTAATATATTCATGTTATATTTTTAAGTGTCTTATCTCAAATTTATAGGCATTAATTTTTAGAATGAAGGGCTAAGATTTATGAATAATTGTTAATAATGGAAGACGGTTTAAACCCTCAATGAACCCTAATAGTGACCCAATATGAAAGAAGCTGTTCTAAAGTGATAATAATGGATTTTTATGGATAATTAAGTGATTTTAGGTTGTATTAAAATCTCTCAAGTACTTCCAAGTGTGATTTTTTTTCAAGTGTGTGAGTAGACCCTATAGGAAAGTGTTAGTTTTTCATAGATTTGTTGTAGTAGTCAGAGTTGACCAATTCAAAGTATAAAAATCATTAGATGGAGAATTTTGATACTTTTATTTAATTTACATGGTGTTTTATGGGTAGTTTATATCCCTCAAGTGTGATAAACGGGTCATCCAAGATAACCTATCACTAACAAACCTAATGGTGCAAATAGTGAAAAACCCAAGCAGAAGTGAGAAGATGATTAGGGATGTGTTATCATGGAATATGGATGAATAAAATTACATGAATATTTTTTTCAAGACTTTTAATACATTTTAATTTTGGATGAAATTTTTTGATATCATTGTATATATAAAAAAATTACTCACAAGTTGACTTGTCTAGCTTAGTGAGGTTTGTGTACAGTGAGGTCATGAGATTAGTCTGCAAGACTAATACTACCATTTGACCATTTTATATTTATATATAATAATGGTCTAAAAAATCATTTAAAATACTAAAAAAATATATAAAATATTTTCAAAAACTTGTAGAAAACCAACCAACTTATTAAGCTCTCAAGAAATCTTTCCTTATGCATTAACATAAAAACAATGTTAAAGTTAATCCCATCCATATGGTGGTAACCCTACCCATTCCATTCATCATATTTAATATTTAAGATTCTAAAAAATATTAACCCAAGTCATAAAATAAAATGAGATAAAGGATTTAGATAGAGATTAAAATTCTACCAAGGTTAGTGTTTTACACAGAATTCCATCAAAATTTTAAATAAGAACTAAGTAAAAAATAGACCAAAAAACATATATTCACATGACACCATTTCCAATCAACATATAAAGCCTTCATAATTGTATTAGTATTTTTAATTTAATCTATACACCATCTAAGGGTGATATGAGCCATATAAGGCTTCAACCCAAGGGATTATTAAAAAAACACACAATGCCATAACCATCAAAATTCCAATTCATACCTAAGTGAAACAAATATTACATCTGTGAGAAACACTTAATACATAAATGGAAGGGTGTTGATAAGGGTGAGAGGAAAATGTGAGGGTTATGTAGAACCCTTGGATTCTACATAAACCATATGAAATACCTATATTTTCCTTGGGTATCTAAGATGAAAATAAATAGTAACAACTAATGCCAAAAGAAAATAAATATTTGAAGAAAAATAAATATGTATTTCTTTCCAAAATCTTACTTCTTTCATTTTTATTGCCTCACTGCCATATTATTTTATTTGTATAGGTTCCTTTCTAACTCACCACCAACATTTTCTAATTTTGAAAACATTCAAATACTTCCATAAAACCTTTCACTAGTTTTCATGACCATAAATATCATAAATACTTTATAAAATGAACACCCAAAATTATCTTCCACAAAAAGAATGGTAGTGGCCAAAATGCATGTCTGAGAAAACTAAAGTTTCTCTACACACTCCTCCTCACTCTTATCTCCTTTGAGGTCAACAATCATTAATCCATACTTATAATAAAAACATATGCTCAATGAATTAATAAATTCCATGGCACAATTGTTATTCCAACATTATTATAACATGCCAAATAATTAATAAGGCTTATGAACCTTGTAAATAATTAATATCCTATATTTCTTCATGATATAAATTCAAATATCCTACCTTTAGTAATGAACATCCATACAAACATAGTGATTACACTTGTTTATAAGATAATCATGACTTCTAAATAACACTAATAAATGTTACACACAACACTAAGTTAACATGATATAAGACATAGAGGAGATTGGTGGACACACAATTTTATATCTAATTTTAACATACACTCATAAAAATATAATATGGTATTCCAATTCCATACCTAGCTCAGTCTCTCAATTATTACCTAAAATCATAGAATTACATCAATAAAACTATATCTAAATTTTAATAATCAAAATAATAATTGTATGTAATATAACCAAGTACAATATAAAATAAAATACTAAAATATGAAGCTCATATATTAAATATAGATTTGAACATATTTCAAGTATCATAAACATAAAAATGGATTATTACATTAGTGAAATAATTACATTATTCAAGGCCTACAAAAGTGGTATATTATAATATATTTCAATTGTATGATGTTACTATGATAGTTCAATGGTTATTCCAATCCCAGACCTAGCTCAGTCTTTCAGCTATTACCTATAATTATAGAATGACACTAATAAAACTAGATCTAAACAATAATAATGAAAATAATAATTGGATCTAATATAACCAACTACAATATACACTAAAATACTAAAATATGAAGCTCATAAATTTAATATAGATCTGAACATATGCCAAGTATCATAAACATAAAATTTTGTTATTACAATAGTGCAATAAGTACATTAGTCAAAGCCTAACCAAGTGGGATATTACAATATATTTCACTTGTTGAATCCATCAAAAATAGTATTTTTTTGGGTGTGCATTAATAGAAAGGCCTAAGAATTATGTTTTTTGCTTATGAAATGATTTTATTGTGCTTCCCATTATTAATGATGACAAAAAGAGGCTAACCCTTCACCTAGAGGTGTTTATGGTAGTGTCAATGGAATGTGCAATGGTACTTATAAAAAAGGCCTATATATAAGTGTCATCTATTAGTATGGGCCCTGATGTAGACTTACCAATCAATGATTATTACACAAACCATTAAAAATCATTATGTGAGCTTGGATGTGTTATTGGAACCACTTATAACTTCAGTTATCCTTACCTTTTTTAATATAGAAGATGATGAATTACTTTGGTTATTAGGTAACCTTATTAGGTTTCTCCTCATTTTGTGACATGTTATACTTATGCAAAACATAGTTAGAAGGTATGTTTTATAGTGGCTAGCTCTTTTTCATGGAACATATGCTTCATATATTCATTATATAATATCTTGGAAGTATTATAATGATTTCCAAATATGTCAGATGTTAATATATCTATTATACCCAATACCCCCCTTCTTACCATAAGGAAATGGGGACCCACTTTTTTCAACTTATCATCTTGATTTTGAGCCCCCTCTTCTATGTGTCTATGCAAAATTATGGAAAAGATCATGATTTGGCCTTACATATTTTGGAAAGATGGCATTGGTATTGTGTTTCTATAGACTAAATCCTTTTGTTCTATCAAGTTCATTAATTTGTGCTTTATGTTTTTGGACATATGTTTTGGAAACTATCTTTGATATCCTCTTGGGACCTATTCTTCTTGGACTTATCCTATTTGTCTTTGTTGTAGCATTTTTCCCAATGTAATTGACATTTCCCTTTGGACATTTTAGAGTAGATCATTTAGGAATTTTTTCATGGATAGATTCCCTATAAAATAAACCCTAGATTGTTTCAAAATTACCCTTTGGGACTTTTGATATTTCCCTTTGAGACTTTTGAAGTGCCCTTTTTACCTTGAAAACCTACCCTTTAGGCTTTCTGAAAATGTCCTTTAGCCTTTTTTTTTCAACCATTTTTCCCAATAGAATTCCTTTGGAATTTTTCAAATGCCCTTTGGCCCCCCACACATTTCCTTTAGAACTTTTTATCTCACACCTTAGCCTTTTCCTTCAAAAATTTTGTCTAAGACACTTTCTCTAATCTTATCCAATTCTTTTAGATATTTTGTCTGAGAGAAATGACCCTTCAGGAGAATTATTGTGGACATTTTATCTGAAATAATTCCCCTAAAATAATTCCCTTAGGACCTTTTGAAAGGACCCTTTGCCTCTGATTACCCTTCAAAAGTTTTGTCAAGGGTACATGCCCTTTGAACTTTTTGAAAGTGACCCTTCAACCTTTTGAAAGTGCCCTTCAAGACTCTTATAATTACCCTTTGGTAATTTTGTTCTACACCTTTACCCCAGACCAATTCCTTTAGGATTTTTGTTTCATACATTTTTTTTGACACAAAATTCCTCAAATAATTCCCCCAAAGGGCACATACCCTTCGAAATTCCTGAACCAACCCTTCAGACATTTTGAAAAGGACCTTTTATCCCATTTTAAAGTGGTCATTTACCCTTTAAACATTTTTAAAAGGACTTTTTGGCACCTTTTGAAGTGGCCACTTACCCTTCAAACATTTTGAAAGTACCTTTTCAGCCATTTTGAAGTGGCCACATGCCCTTCAGGACTTTTATCTTGAGCATCTTTCCCTTCAGCCAAATCCTTCAAATATTTTATCTGAGAGAAAATAAACCTTTAGGAGATTTGTTGAAAACATTTTGTCTAAAACAATTCCCCTGTATAAATTAAATAATAAAGTCCTCACACAAAAAACCTTATAAGAAATGCTAGGTTGCCAAGTGGCACCTTTGCTTAAAGAGAATTTTCATTATTGTTTGAGCTTAATTCAAAATTTTAGTGTGGGACCAAATCATATTTTATTAAATACTAAGGCCTTTTACTAGAATATTCATGCAAGGTCCTTTATATGTTTTCCAAAGTATTGTGCTAATTCTTATTTTCAATTATGTTTACAAAAGTAGGAAGCTTGAGGAAATGACATGTGTCAGTTGATGAGATTAAATTTTATAGTCACATGAATGTCATCTTATGGTCACAAATATGTCATTTGATGGCCACACAAATGTCAAATTTAACCTCAATAATAGACTAATTCATGGAATTAAATTTGATAGTCATACATATGTCATTTCATAGTTGTGAGGATGTCATTTGATGGTTGCATGAATGTCAAATTTAACCCCATAAATTACCCATTGAGATCCTACAACATGCATTGATCGAGCCCATTTGATTAGACAATATGAGAATGAGTTAAATGTCAAATCTCTATAAGAGTGATAAATGTCACCATCATGGGAGCCTAATGCATAGATCTAATGGTCCACAAGAACAAATAGGGAACCTAGTACATAAGAGATTAGAAGCCCTGAGTAGTTACCAAGTGGCACACATATGAAGTAGAGAAAAATAGGGAATAATAAGTGTCAAGCTCACATGAGTCAATGAGTCAAAGTGCTAAAATCCAATGAACCACATTAAACTTGAACATGTAGATCGATGGTGTGAGATCAATATGGAGTTTTTAAAGGTATTGAAACTAGAAAAGAACTACCACATGACAAAAAATCATTCAAATCACACAAAGGCCCCATGGAGTTTCCAAGTGGCATGCTCGCATTCCATCATGCAAGAAATCAATGGTGTGAGTTGTAAGTGGACTTTTCAAAGATCTTGGCCTTAATTAAGTATCAACACATGTCATATTTTGAGAGCTTATTGGGTAATGTGGGTATAATACTTAGCTCTTTGAATTGTGCTATATTTATAGATAAACATGAAGACTCATAGTTAAGATAAGGACTATGAACATGCATGTTTTAAATCTAAACAATGAATATAAAAGTGAAAATCTAGATTTTATAAAAGGCACAGGTGAACATGCAATGCATAGTTTAGATTAGTCATGATTAACAGTAATGTCATTATTTCTAAAAACATTGGAAAAGTCTGAGTTTTCATTTAAAGAGGTTAATCTAAAAGATCAATAGGTTTTTCTCATGAATTATAGAAAGAGGCATGTGCAGTTTTGATAAACAGTGCATATATTTTTAGTTTTCATATAGGTTGAGCTATAATTATAGAGAATTTCCTCTATATTTTTTAAAAACATGCACACAATATGTATCTTTTCAAAGGCTATTTTAAATGGGTAACTACAAATAAACTCTTATAAATTTTTAGACCATAGTTAGAACTACATGTTCTGAATATCACATGTAATCACTTGCATGAACTTGGAAGATGAGGTGACCCCTTTCCCAAGCCTACAAAATCAATTGTAATCTAACTTAGTTTTTTGTCAAAGAATTTTTTAATATAGGAGAAACATCAATTTTGATCATCAATGAATGTGTTTGTGTATTTTCTATCCAATTTTGTGAAATTAGTTATTATTTTCTTTGGTTGTATGTTTTAATAATTTGTAAGTGTACAAAATATGTGAATAGATTTTTGATTGTTTGAATTGGTATACTAACTTGTAGGTGTGTAATATATGTTGAAATTTTGATGAATATATTAGTTAAAATATTCAAGTTCAAATTGATTCATAATTCTAATTATTCATATGTGCTTTCTTGGATGTAGTTTTATGTGTGTGTGTAACATCTGCCTTAGATACTTCACTAGTTTGAGCCATAATCTTCAGATTAAGGGTGTATAATATATTCCCTAAAAGAAGTAACCTTTGTTTAATGATTTTAAATTTCTTACATCATTATTTCCTTAGACTTCTTAGCCATGTCTGACTGTGTGTGTTTAATTATTTCTAGCAATAGGCATAGGTTTTGATATCACTTATCCTTTTAGAAACCAACCAAAGGAGTAGTTCATAAAAAATCAAAGAATATTTATTTTATACTTTAACTTTCCCTCTTTTTTGAGTTTTTTTTTGGACTCACCCACTCTAGATTAGAAACTAGCAACCCAACCAACTCATGTAGAGATTAACTACTCCTATTAGAACCATACTTCCATCTAAAAACCTTGTCAACAACTTGCATGCCCTATCTTCTATTCCATCAATAGGTTGAAATAAATCGTATACTTACAACTCATACCCTTACCTCCATTGGATCCTAAAATGTTAGAGGCTACCTTGTTATGGCTATAATGTGCATAAAACCCACACAAAAGTTTAACTAAAACTAGGAGGGTGGTACCTATAATAGTAGTAGTTATCCCTTGTGTAGGGTTATAACAGAATCATCCAAGAGAATGACTAGATCTAATTCTTAGGCTGGTTTATTAGTCTCACTCTTGACAAATCATAAGAGGGAAAGAACTATACCAATAGCCCCAATCCATAATAATCCCCCTAGTAGGGAACCCTTTACTTGTAAAGAACCCTTTACCTATTAGTCAACAAATGGCTTAACAATATCCCTAGTTAGTTATATCTATTATCATTATCATCCAAGGATACATGCATGATTTTCCTTGGAATCCGAAAAAGTACCTACCATCTTTTTCTCCTTTAGGAACAAGGATAGTAGAAGAACATATCAATTTAGTGAAATATACATTAATATTAATGAATGTCATAGATGAGGATGTTGCATGAAAACTTTTCCATTTTACTTTGATGGATGCTACTTATGATTGGTATTTAAATCTAACAAAAAACTCTATAGCTTCTTAGGATGAATTTCAAGTATATTTTTTTGTGTAGTTTGGATAGGTCACCAATCTTGGTTTGGTGTACTAGTATTTCACCAAAATGAAGAGGGAACATAATGATCCCATCCATGATTTCAATGCAATATGGAAAAACATGTATAATTGGTTAACCCCAGGGTATAAACCAGAGGTAGTATTAGCATTAGAGATGTACAAGAATGCCTTTGATCTTATCACTACCATGTTCTTGAGAAGAGAAATTATAGATAATACTTTGGAATTAGAATTTAAAGAGGATATCACTATAGATAGATAACTCATCCATATATCCCTAGAGCACCTAATGTCAATAATGATTTTCTAACACTAAATCTAGTTTCACATGCAAGGTAGAATGACCCAACATTTAATTAGAACCAGTTATATATGTTTCCTCTATTGATGCAAAAAACATAGTAGAATTTTGGATAATTGAATAATCATGATATGGGTAATGGTTATCAGTAGAACCAATAAGTAATTGCACTTTCCACTATTATTCTACAAGGTATAAATTCCACAAAGGCAAAACTAGATTCTATCTAGAAGATGGTTCAAAAGTTTAGCAATGATTTCTTGAATATGCAAAGGAATATGGGCAATGTAAATGGTCCAATCAAAAATAAAAATACTATATTCTAGATATATAATATACCATTTAATAGGCATAAATAACCTATCAAGATTTTAAGAGATCAATATAGCAAAGATGGCTCTTCCCAATTGGTGTAGAATCCACAATACTTTTGAGCATGGTGAGCTCAACTATGTTGAATTTTGAGCAACATTCAAAATATTTCAGATAGAGGTGGTTATACAAAATAAAATGCATAATCTTCCTTACCATCATTCAAATCCTATCTCTTCTAATACTACCATGTTTTTTGAAAATCATGAGTTTCCTTTTCTAGGTGAAGATGACAATGATCTCAAAGTCAACATGGATGAAGTTCACAATTTATAGTAGTTCCAAAGAGGTGCATATAATCTAAGTAATAAGCATCCACTCATAATATCAACCCCTCTAAATAACATGATGATTCCTCTTAATCCTAAATTAGATAATAATCAACCCCCTCCAAAGGGGAAAAATTAGTAGTAGAGCAAGGAAGAACCAAGCAAAGGAACATATAACATTATTAAGGATATGAAGAAGATTAAGGTGAATATAACTCTTCATGATTTATCTCATATAACTAAAAAAAAGGATCTAATATATAATTCCATTACTAGAAATGCATCTATAGAGAAAGTGAAATCATCTATAGATAAAGCAAAGGCATCTAATACCAACATCATCTACAAGAGCAAGCTAAAATTTCCACCCTTCTTACTGACTATCTGGTCTTTTGATAAGAACATTCATAATTATTTAGTTGATTCTGGATAATTTACAACTATCATTCCTACATCCCTATGTCAAAATCTTGGTTTTATTCCAAGCCCTTCAAAGAGGACCATTTGTCAACTAGACAAGATAGTGGTCCCAAAAGTTAGACAATTAAAAAATGTACACATTAAAGTAACATATGAGCCAAATTTCCAAATGATCATTGAAATTCTAGTGGTGGAAATACATGAAGGCTATGATCTATTGTTGAGAAAGGATTGGTAAAAAATGTTTAAAGGATATCTCTCTATATACTTTTCTCATATATGGCTACCATGGAGAGGAGTTGTAAATAAATTTAGAATTGATAAAGAGCTAAGGATAAAATATCCAATTACAAAATATAACGTCAAGAATGAAGAGGTAAAGTATGACTCATCGAGCCTTGGTATTTATACTTTTACTACATAAAATCAAGTACATATCCAAAACCTAAAGGTTCCAATCAGCTATAGACTCTACACTTTGATGGCTCTAGATCTAAGCAAGGATCAGGTATGGGAATAGAGATGGTTGATCCATAAGGTAATAAATTCTTGGCATTGTATATATTATAATTTTTTTACACTAACAATATATTTGAGTATGAGGATCTAATTCAATGACTATATTTTGCACTCAAGAATAATGTGAAGCAGATATCAATGTTTAGAGATTCAGAGTTAGTGCTCAAATAAATCAAAAATAAATACTAGTGAAAGATATCATATTTGAAAAGATACAAGCATAGAGCATGGGATTTGATTGAAATCTTTGAATCTTTCAACATCGTAGCACTTCCCAAAGAGAAAAATTAGTTGATGATTCATTAGCCACTGGTACTACTAATCTAGAGCCACTACAGGAATATAAGTTAAATAAGGTTTTTATTGAATTGGTGCCTTATCCATCTATTCTAGATAACATAGAAAAATTCTACATCTTTAATGATGATAAGTATATTATTTAATTTCTAACCAATTCAATGGAATTTTAATCCTAAATCATCAATGATAAGGACATTAATCACCTCTATCAAGAGGAATTAGACAAAGAGGTCATTCTTAAGCTCAAAGAGAATCAAATTCCAACTAGTTTGGTCTCCTTAGAGAGATCATTTGACATAGATACTCAAGATTAGAAACTAAGATAGCCAAGGGTCAATGAATTAGACTTTAGAAAAGAAAATTTAAGAGATGAGCACAACCCGTATTATGTGAATATTGGTCTCAGATGCACCCTAAAAGAGAGACAACAAGTAAAGGATTTAATTACTTAGTATAGAGATGTCATTGCTTAGACATATGAATATCTAAAATTTTATGACCCTCAAATCATTACTCACATGATTCCCTTGAAGCCATATTAAAGACCATTCAGACAAAGATAGAGACCAGTCAAGCCTATCATGGAGCCTTTCATTCAGAGAGAAGTGGAGAAAATTTTTAATGCAAAAAATCATCTTCCTAGTCTAACATTCTACCTAGGTAGACAATATGGTCCTAGTAAGAAGGAAGAGTGGTCAGATTATATTATGTGTGGACTTTAGAAATTTTAACAAGGCTTCTAAAAAATACAATTATCCTCTGCCTTCTTTGGATGAGGTGATACAAATAGTAAGTGGTTTTGAAATGATGTCCTTCCTAGATGGATTTTTAGGTTACAATCAAGTATTAGTTCAATTCAAAGATATAATGAAGATGGTGTTTTCCATGAAGTGGGGAACATATGAATACAAGAGGATGTAATTTGACCTAATAAACATAGGATCTACCTTTTAACATTCCATGGATCATGATTTCAAAGGACTGATAGGAAAATGTATAATCATCTACATGAATGATCTTATAGTGTTTTTAAAGAATAAAAAAAACCACATAAATCACCTATCATCCATATTTGAGAGATGCAGAAGGTTTGGTGTTTCACTAAACCCAAAGAAGAGCATATTCAAAGTGACTAAAGGCAATAGTTTGGGGCACATCACCACCAAGGATGGGATCACCATTGATCTAAATAGAATCAGATGATTTCAAAGATTAAGCCTCTAAACAATAAGGAGATCAAATCATTCTTCAAAAATATTAACTTTATAAAGAATTTAATCTCATGATTTAAAGAGATCATCAAGCCTCTGAATTCCATGCTCAAACAAGATGCCAAAATAGAATGGATAGCTGAAGCCCAAAAGTCCTTCCAAGATATTAAGGACAATATCATAGGATCTAGTGTTGATCAGTCCTAATTTTAATAAAGATTTCTACTTGAACTCATTTGCTTCTAAGCATTTGATTACTATTATCATCATCCATAAGAAGGATGATATGGAACATCCCATCACATTTATGATCATGAACCTAAAAGATGTATAACTTAGGTAATCTATGATTGACAAATATATATTTTCCCTTATCAAAGTAGTAAAAAAGTTTTAGCACTACATCCTAAGAAATAAAGCCATTACTAGCATTCATCATCCTGCTATCAAACTCACCCTATTATAGAATGAGTTAGGATAATGATGAGGTAAATGTATGGCCAAGCTAAAAGAATTAAACATATATATGAAGCCTACAAAGATTGTTCGAGGACAAGGAATTATTCAAAAAATGACATAACTAGATCCATGCATCATGGTTGAAGAGGTATGTGAAGCTCAAGTATCTAAAGGGGAATGGTACATTGATATAATATAGTATTTAGTTATATTAAATTGTCCTCCTAAGCTCAATAGAGAGAGGAAGGGAGTTTTGAGGCTCAAAGGTGTTCATTACATGATTAAGAAGGGAGTCCATTATAGAAGAAATTATGAAGGTATCTATGTCAAATGTGTGTCTATAGAGGAAGATAAATAAATCTTAGGTAACTTGCATCATAAGAATGGGCTATTACTAGCTAATAGTTTTCAAATATGCTCATGCTCATGTGAGAATATTCCATGAATGCAAAAATTTAGCCAAGAGAGAAGCACATGCAACAATGCCTCTAGAGCCAATTGTTGAAGGAAGGACATTTGCCTAGTGGGGTTTAGACTTCATTGACATCATCAACCCAAATTCCTCAGCAAGACCTAAATTTCTACTTACTACTAAAAATTATTACACTAGATAGATTGAGACCATAGCCACAAATAATTATAGAGTATAAGATGTGATTAACTTTTTGAAAGAACACATAAAAACTAGATTTGGAATGCTTATTTCTCTAGTTTGTTATAATGAACTAGCTTTTATATCAACAAAATTTATTAAATGGTCACATGATAACTATATCATCATTAGGTTAGCTTCTAACCATTACCCTTAGGGAAATGGATTGAAAGAATCAATTAACAAGAATTTGATCAATGCAATTAAGTTAGTTGGAGACAAGCCTAGGGTAGGCACAATTTATTTAATTATGTTATTTGGTAGATTGGATTAGACACAATCCAACCCTTAGATCTTCACCTTACTATTGGTGTAGAGATGCAAGCCTATATTCCCAATTATGTTGAAGTAGCCCACTTAGTAGTTTATACAAGACTACATAGAACTGAGTGATAAAGCAAAACTAAGATTATTGGATATAATAAAAATGAAAGATTCAAGGACTGAGGCCTTACAAACATTCAAAAAACACTAGGATGTCATCAAAAGGTGGTTTGACAAGAGATCAAAAGTCAAAGCATTCAAGATTTTAGATCTAGTACTACTTTGGGACAAAGCCCATGAGAAAAAGGGATAACATGACAAGTTTGCCCCACTATGGATTGGACCATACTATATTTTAGAGATCATATGCAATAACATGTTTCATTTAAAGGACCTCTAAGGAAATGAGATTATATATCCAATCAATGGATAGTTCTTAAAGCACTACTTCAGGGTTGCACTATCAGATGATGTTACTAAGTAATGAGGGATAGATGAATATAGATATATGATTAGACTAGATTTCCTACTTTTTTAGAATAGTTCTTAGCTTTCATAGATTAGGTTTCTTGCTTTCATATACTAGTTTCTTGATTTCTAGATTAACCTTTCCTAATTTTAGTATTTTTCTTTCTTAGATTAGGTTTCATGTTTTCTAGATTAGATTTTAGTGTTTTTTTAGTTTAATTTTTTACTTTATTAGATTAGTTTGTTTTTTCTTTCTTTGAGGATTAAAATTATGTTTTATCTAACTATAACTAATTTAAAATCCAAACCAACTGAGCTTGTGACTTATAGAAGAGGGAAAAATTAAAATTTTGACACTTTGGGACTAGTTTAGAGATTGGGTGTGTAGACACCTAAAATTCATTTAGTGTCAAAATGCACCTAAACTTATTAATCATTTTTATTACATTAATAATTAACATTTCCTCTTAAAATCAAATAATTGATTAATTCAAACATTTTGAATGAATCAATTATACAAATTATAATCTTTATTTTAAATATTTAATTCATTGATTTACCTATTAAAACCTATCCCACCTTTCTCTTCCTCACCCCAACCAAATCCATGAAAGCCTCCACCTCTTGTGACCCCTCTAAGTTGTCAATCCATTTTTATTAAGTTAGGTAACCAAGGCCTCTTTTTCCTCACCAAGTTGAAATGGTCTCTATCCTCATGGATGAGGACTCATCCTCAACAATTGAACATTTTAAACATTAAAAAATTCCAAATGATCCTCCACCATTGGATCCTTTTACAAGATTCTATAAATAAGATTACAAATCCCCATTTTCAACCATCATAATCAGATCCCTTTTGAAATCATAATCAATCACAAAATCTTGAGAGATCACAAGCATACTTGAAATAATTATCATATATTACATCCAAAGAAAATAAAAGTGAATCAAAGTCATCCCTTTTGCACCAAAATGCTACCCATTCTCCCTTTGTATTGGAGGAGTGAGCACCACATTCCTGATAGAGTAAATTAGTTTCAAACCATAATGGAGGATTCTTGTATCTCAATTATGAAGTTTTGATTGTTGTTTTCTTGCATTTATTTCTCTAGATTTAGCTGAATTTAGCTTAGCTTATTTTATTTTATTGTCTTTGTATATAATTAGTTCATACATTTCTTACATACCCGATAGGACTTACCCACATCTTTTTAATCTTCTTGTCTTCTCTTTTCATTTAGATAACATTATTTTCCTAGTTTTTATTGTTTATGTTTATATTTTGCATTTAATCTCATTTATTTTTGAGCTAGTACAAACCATAGATTGTTATCATGTACTTTCTATTCAGTTGTGTACATTTTTCTTATGTAACATTGAATTTGGAAGACTCTACAACAAAATTATTAAACTCTACAGTGAAATCGTTACACTCTATAGTGAAAATTTTCAATCTAGCAATGAAATCACTATTCTTATTAGCTAAATTGCTATTCCTTGCAATGAAATTACAACTTCATGCAGTGAAATCACTTCTATACATAGTAATTTTGTCATTTCTTATAGTTTAACAATTTCACCACTGTGTTTTACATTCTTACTGCTAAAATAAAAACACTACTAATTCTAACAAAAATGATGCTAAATTTTACAAAAATGTTGATAAATTTTACAAAAATGCTGCTAATTTTAACAAAAATGCTACTAAATTTTACAAAAATGCTGCTAACTTTTATGAGCAGTGAAATCATTTTTCATTTTGAGTGGCCATCTTTTGGAGGCCATAAATTTTGACTCGGGACTCTGTTTGAGCTCTTGTTTTCATCAAAATGAAGGTATGAAAATGAATAATGTAACCATGTTTTAAAAAAAAATTAAAAACTTTTAATAATTCAAAAAATCAATTTTTTCATACTTTCTTCCTTTTATTTGGTTTTATGTTTCTGACTAAGTAACAGTTTCACCTTTCTCTTTGATTTTGTATCTATGAGATCATTATAAAAGATGTTTTTCTTATTTGGTTATTATTATTATTATTTAACTTTTTAAATATTTATTTGAATACAAACCAAGTTTAAACTTGTTGACTACTTGTTTGTAGGATGCTGGCCAAAGACAATTGCCAAAATAAAAGAATCTAACCAAATCTTTCATTTTTTTCGCTAACATTTTTCATTTTTAGTCTTGTATTCTCTTATTAATTAATTTACACTTGAATTTATTTTGATAAAATTTAATTTTTCTTTGCAACTTCTTATTTGGTTTCAAGATTATGTATGCTCTTTCCTTGGCATCACATTGGTGATGATACTTGGAAATAAGAAATGATTTTATAACTTATGTATTACCTAATTGACCTTATGTATGTTCTTTCCTTGGAATCACATTGGTGATGATACCTAGAAATCAAAAACAAGTGTCAACTCTTTATTTTTATTTTTTTAGGGGATCTATTGACTATGGATTTCACCATCATATAGTAGGACAAACCCCATTTATCAATGGGTATATAAATTAAGACCCAACTATTTAAATTAATTAAGTGGTTGTGTGTTTTAAGCACATCGTGATGTTAGGGGATTTCATGATCCAATACTCAGGGTTTCAATAGCTAACTTGAGATTTGATATTGTCAATTGTTAACACACTAAGACCCCTATAGATATGTTGGGAACTTTGAGACAAGACCCAATAGTGTGCATCCACTTTATAGATTTATTCCATGGTTTAATTCCCCCTAGATAATATCATGTATACATTAAGCCTAGGATCACCTTTTTGATGTTCAACTTTTGGTGAATTAGTTAATAGTTAGTACTGAGAAGTAACCTTCCACACACCCTTGAAACTAGACTCATTGAGACATGGGAATGGTAGGATCATCCATGGTTAGTGACTTGAAACATTAGGCCATAGTTGATAGCATGGATGAATAAGTGATAATAGAAATCATAAAAGTTGTTCAAAACCCTCATCCTAGATTTTTCACCTTTTTTGTGAAAATTACTTGATTGTTTAGAATAGAACTTGTTTGTTGTTTCCTTGTGATTTCCACGTGATAAAATTCCTTATGTGAAAATTAATTCCTTATTTGAAAATTAAAAAAAAATTATTTTTTGTTAGAAATAAAAATTTTAGTCACTTTGGTACTTTACTTTACCAGATTCTAATTTTAAGTATTTTTCATTATTGAGTCAAGTCTTTCCTTAGTAGTGTCATTAATTGAAAGAAGTATGAATATGTGGAATAATCCCTTGACCAATTTCATCTAAGATCCAAATATAAATAATCCTTATTTTAACCTAAGGTTCCATCCAACCAATTTTGATTCAAACACATATTTGAATCAATATCAAATCAATCGTCCAAAAAAATCCAAATCTAAGTTTGAATATGTATTCATCCTCATTCATATATAAATTAAATATAAACTTGAAGAGTCATTAAAGTTTTTCAAATCAACCTTTTTATAGTAATTAAAATCAATCATTTGATTTTGCATCTAATTCACCCCAAAACTCAAATTTGAACTTCTTCACCAATCCCTCTAGTTTTAACTTTAGCATCAATCTAAATCAAAATTTTGATTCACATTCACCACCACTTTAAAATATATATTTTAACTAAAGTCCATTCATAAATCAAACTCCCATTTAGTCCAATCTAACTACGTTCCATCCAAATCAACTTTTCAACTCCTACATCCTTCACAACCAACCTTTTTAAATTCATCAAAATCAATCATTTGATTTTCCATCCAACTCATTCCTAAAATTGAACCACACTACATAAAATTCACATTTGTTCACAAACCTATTAGATTCAAGTCCATCAACCTTCACAATTCCATCCTTCCAAGACCAAGCTACCTCTCTAAATAGGGAATCCCAAAACATTCCACATCAACATAATCTTATTTTCCAAAATTGACCAAGTGTCCCCTACACTAGTTATAGCCTTGATTATAACATCCCCTATCATATTAAAAAAGGGAATCCAATTATAGCACCCCTACCATCTAATATCACTTCACCCCTAGAGTTACAATAACTTCAAAACTCCCAACCTATCAAAACTAGTACCATGCCTATTAAGATAAAATTCACTCTTTTAGTGTAATTTTATGATGTATTGTATCAAAAATTGGTCACTTTAAACCTATTCATATATCCAAACACAAAATAATTTGATCCAAATGTCTCAAAACCTAAGTGGTATAGACCTAAAAAATATTATGATTATCACAAAATTGAAGGTCAATCTAAAAATTGTTGTATGATACTAAAGCATTATATCCAAGATCTAATTGACAAAGGGTACATCAAGGTGGAGCCAAGTGTATCCACATCTAAAAATCATAGCTTGGGGACATGCCAAGATGTCTTTCCTAAGCCTAGTCAAGCCATACCACTTCTAAGTCAAGGTCATAACCTTTTATCCACTTCTCAAGATCCCATTTTTGACACATCCATTTTCATCCAATCCATAGCTAATCAACCTACCTTTGAAATCCATGGTTTACTATCCATTTTTGATGAAGAGTCCATATTTATTAAAGAGCCTATTTTCAACCAAAAACCTATCTTTGATCAAAATCCTATCATTGATCATGATCCCATTTTTGATAAATATCCCATTTATAACCAAGATCCTATCTTGGATGAAACCTCCTACAACCAACATAACCTATCACCCATTATCTAACCACCTAAATCTTTATCACCTATTTAATCTCCCATAATCCCACAACATGCACCCCAAGTGATAGAGGTAACTATAGATAAAATAATCCATGAGCAAGGAATTATCAAACCCATCCATTTTGAAGTAAATGCTAGACTGCATAACATCAACTACAAATCATTTGCAATTCAATGTAAAGATGTTAGTGGTAATTTTATGGTTTATAAAGTAACTTCATCCATAATGAAAACAAGATATATTCATTGTCTCTATGAAGACTTTGTTGCCATCACTCCTTTCATAAACATCACCATTATTACCTTCCCTCTTACAAGCCAGTATCATATACCTTTTGATTGGGATCAATGATCTTACTTATAATTAACTTCCTTTCTTGATGATAAAATACTTTTAGACTTCCTAGCTGGTCTCCTACCAGAAAAGTATCAATAAACATCTACATATTCTGAGGAACAAGTGTACCTCAATCAAAATAAATTCTACAATCAACCTATAAAATCCACAACCCATAGTGAAAACCTCTTTGAGGCACAATCAGATGATCAAAATATAAATTACAATCAAAATCCAAATAAAAATATTAAAAATAAAAAATATGAGTCCCTTAGTGAAAACCTCTTTTAGGCACTATTGGATAATCTAAATCTGAATCCCAATCAAAACAATCAAGAAGAATCCTTTGTTGAAAAGAATTTTAAGGCACTATTGGATGATAAAATTAATATATCACTTGAATTAGCATAATTTTAGGATAGATCTCCATCACAATTTTAAGATACCATTGACAAAGCATTGAATTCTAAAAACATCCAACTTGAAGTTACTCCTATTATTGTTAAACGTAAGATTGTTGGTCCCATTCAACATTTACATCATGACCCATATAATTATCCCCACTATAATTCCATCCATCCAAATCCTTCATGTACTCAACATACATAATTCATCCAACATACTTTTTATTTCACCCTATATAAAAGCACCCTCTCTCATAAGGGATATGTTGATATCTTGGTAAATTTGGAAGAAGCCAATTTAGAAATAAATGAAGTTATTGAAGACATCTCTAGGTCACATACCTAAAATATCAATAGTGGTAACCATCAATGCATCTCAAACCCTTTTATAATTGAGATGTCAAAAATAAAAAAAAGAGAAAAGCAAAAAAAAAAAAAAATAGAAAAGATAAAGAGAAATAAATTCATCCAAAGGTGAAAACCATTTATATGGCAACTTGGGAAAGTACCATGATGAAAACTAATTTTTGGCATCATGCATAAAATAATCAATTATCTACAAGTACCCTACACTTGGGGAAAAGCTCATTCCATTTCAATCCTCTACATTATAAATCATCCCTCCATCCTTACCCATCCTATAACATTTTTAATCCCATCTGTTTACCCTAAACCATCCATGGTTACTTATCCTAACTTATCCTAAAGCATACTTACCCATATTATGCCTATCCAATCCATCCTAAACTCTTCCTCAACCAACATACACCATCATTGAGTACCCTTACCTATCCAAATGCATTCTTGTCCATTTAATGCCAAACCCATCCAATCATTTACATCATAAAACCATCCTTCTTCCCATTTTAGCCTTGATAAGGAAGTGGAAATGTTTTGATACATGTTCTTAGAAATATCTTAGTGTATCCTTTCAATGTTATTTTTATGATTACACACTTGGTTCTTATCTCATGTGTTCCTTAGAGTTATCATCTTAATTCCAATCCATTCCTATTCATCCACACTCCCTATATAATGTATTCCTTCCATCCCCTACCACTCATTCTTCAGTGCTAGAATGTGGTTTTCCCTTTGTTGGTATTCCCTGTATATACAACTATAAATCCAAAAAAAATATAAAAACATTACAAACTCTAACAAAATCCAAAACATTATAAAAATCCAAAAAAAACATTACAAACTCTAAAAAAAATCCAAAAACATTGCAAAAGCCAAAAAAAATCAAAAACATTGCAAAAGCCAACAAAATCCAAAACGTTAGAAAATGCAATCAAAATCCAAAACATTATAAAATCCATCAAAATCTAACAAAACAAAATCCAAAAAATAATCTAAAAATCCATTGTCCTTAGTTACGTACCCTAGTCATCCCTTATATGGATTACTCATCAGACAATTCAACATTGTAAAAAACAACATATGCCAAAGGGTTCTACTTTAGCCAAGGACATAAAAAAAAAGTCATTTTCTTACTTATTTTAGTTATTTTATTCATTTGCTTATCTGTATGTATAGTCATTTACTTTATTTTACATCATGGGTGTTTAATTGCTTCCGTAGTATTTGTTTTACTTACTTCATTTTCATTTTTATAAACATCTATTTTTATCTTATCTTTATTATTGTTTCTTGTGTCTAGATCACTATGCGCATTACTGATGGTGTTATTATGATCTTCCATATCATGATGCACTAAGTTTTATCCTAGTGAATCTATTATTCCTTACATGTATCACATGATAATCATCATGGTTTTTTATACCATTGGTGCATATTGTCATATGCAATATCAAAAATCAAGTTGCTCAACTCTTACTCAGTTGGAATTATTTTTGGAAGTCCAATGCAAAGAATGAAATAAACAAAAGGCATCTATCAAACCATCTCACATTCTTAAAAGAATAATTTGTGTGTCATATCTCTTTTTCATTCATCCTTATCTCATCCATGTTTTCTACATCATTTGATCCATCATCATTAATCTATGTAGATGCTTCATTTATTTGTTAATGTTTGCATATCAATCATCCATAATCATCAATATCTCACACTTATCGATTAGGACTAATGAAATCACATTTTCCATCCTTTCTCCATCATCCAATTATAGTATGCAATAATTAACTTAAGTATAACATCCATGGGTCAATCTTACCTTACACCACCACTTCTCTTCCCATTTATGGGAGAATTACATATGGTCAAATATCCACACATAGACATTGTCTAAGTGGATCATGTAGGTAGTGCCTAGAGACATAGGGTTTATAGGGTCAACTTAGCCACCACCTTCACCATCATCCATCCAAGTCATTTCATTCACATTTTCTACTGTCATTTAATTAAAGTGTTTTATTTCCTTATTAATACTTGAAAATATCAATTTTGTAAATATTTATCACAAATTGGATAATCTATATTTTTTATTTTCTAGCCTATGGATTACCATCATTAGGATATATCATTCCCACATCTACTTGTGATACCCTTGAGTATGAGTGCAATCTAAGCATGTAGTCTATAAAGTGGAAAATGTACTTTTTCCAATATCTTCTCTAGCATTTAATAGCTAGGGGTAAATAGTTTTATGTGTACCCTCTACAATTTTGTAAACATTCCTATTAAGACAAGTATTTATATTATTGATGATAGTATTCTCATTTCCATCCCTTCATCCATCTCATTCTTCATCCATTTTTCAAATATTAAGGTAAAATTTATTGAAAATTACTCCAAGATTTGTTATCAACATTTTGCAATCATTTATCAACATAAAATCCAAAATCATTTACAAAATCAATTCCTTTTTTATTTATAGATCCATAGTTTATTATTACTGGGATATATCACTCTCACACATACTCAATTGACCCATGAGTCATTATCAAACAATAATATGTGTGCACTCTTTGAGTGGTTAAACTATTTTTTTTCAAATCGTAAGCTCTAGTTTTTATTAACTAGGGGAAACTCTTTTATGTTACCAAAATTTTGCAAATTTGACTTCAATCTCAAAAAAAATTGATTTTTTGTTTGCCTATTTACCTATTTCCTTTTTTCAATAATTTCAAGCATTTGTTTCTTTCTCACACAAAAAAGTTGGTTTTGGATCCAACCCATTCCCAAACTTGAACCACACTACATCAAATTCACATTTGTTTATAAACCCAAGAGATTCAAGTCCATCAACCTTCACAAATCCATCTTTTTAAGACCAAGCTACCTCTTTAATTAGGAAATCCCAAAACATTCTACATCAACATCATCCTATTTTCCAAAATCAACCAAGTCTCCCCTCCACTAGTTATAGCCTTGATTCTAACATCCACTATCACACTAACAAAGGGAATCCAATTATATCACCCCTACCATATAATATTACTTCACCCCCAAAGTTACAACAAATTCAAAACTACCATCTTGTCAAAACCACTACCATGCTATTAAGTAAAAAATCACTATTTTAGGGGAACTTTATGATGTATTCTATCAAAATATTATCACTACAAACTTAATCATATATCTAAACACTAAATAATTTGAGCCAAATGTCCCAAGACCTAATTGGTACAGACCTAGCAAAGATTGTGACGTTGTTATATAAACTATTGTAGGAGACTAAAGCATTATATCCAAGATCTAATTGACAAAGGGTACATCAAGGTAGATCCAAGTGTATCCACATCTAAAAATCATAGCTTAGGGACATGCCAAGATGTCTTTTCAGAGCCTAGTCAAGCCATACCACTTCCAAGTCAAGGTCATAACCTTCCATCCACTTCTCAAGTTCCCATTTTAATCCAATCCATAAATGAGAAACCTGCCTTTGAAAACCATGGTTTACCATCCATTTTTTATGAAGATCCCATCTTTATTAAATAGCCTATTTTTGGCCAAAAACTTATCTTTAATGAAGATCCTATCTTTGATCATGATCCCATTTTTTACCAAGAACATATCTTGGATGAAACCTCCTTCAACCAACATAGCCTATCACCCATTGTCCAACCACCTAAATCTTTATCACCTATTGAATCTCCCATAATCCCACAACATGCACCCCAAGTGATAGAGGTAATTATAGATAAAACAATCCATGAGAAAGGAATTATTGAAACCATATATTTTGAAGTAAATGCTAGACCACATAGCATCAACTATAAATCATTTAAAATTTAATTTAAAGATGTTAGTGGTAATTTTATGGTTTCTAAAGTAACATCATCCATAATGAAAACACAATCTATTCATAATCTCTATGAGGACTTTGTTTCCATCACTCCTTTCATAAACATCACCATTCTTTCCTTCCCTCTTACAATTCAATATCCTATACCTTTTTATTGGGACCAATGATCTTACATACAGCTAACTTCCTTTCATGATGATAAAATAATTGCATACTTCATAGCTGGTCTCCTGCCAGAAGAGTATCAAGAAACATCTACATATTCTGAGGAACAACAAGTGTACCTTAATCAAAATAAATCTTGCAATCCAAATATAAAATCCACACCCCATAGTGAAAACCTATTTGAGGTACTATAAGATGATCAAAATACAAATTTTAGTCAAAATCCAAATCAAAATATTAAAAATAAAAAATATGAGTCCCTTAGTAAAAACCTGTTTGAAGCACTATTGGACAATCTAAATCTAAATCCAAATCAAAACAATCAAGAATAATCCTTTGGTGAAAACCTTTTTATGACACTATTGGATGAGAAAATTAACATATCCTCGTCATTAGAATAATTACAGGATATATCTCCATCACAAGTTGAAGATACCATTGAATAAGCATTGAATTCTCAAAATATCCAACTTCTAGTTACTCCTAGTCTTGATAAACGTAAGACTGTTCATCCCATTCACCCTTTACATCATGACCCATAGAATTATCCCCACTATAATTCTATCCATCCATATCCTTCATGCACTCAACATACATCCTTCATCTAACATACTTTTTACTTCACCCTATTTGGTAGCACCCTCTCATAGGGGCTATCATGATATATTGGTAAATTTAGATGAAGATAATTTGAAAGTAAATGAAGTTACTAAAGACATATCTGGGGTGCATACCTAAAATATCAATATTGGTAAGCATCAATGCATCTCAAACCCTTTTATAATTGAGATGCCAAAAAAAAGAGAGAAAAGCAAATAAAAAGAAAAAATCAAAAAGAGAAAGATAAATAAATTCATGCAAAGGTGAAAACCATTTATATGGCACCTTGGTCAAGTACCATGATGAAAAATAATTTTTGGCATCATGCATAAAATAATTAATTATCTATAAGTACCTTACACTTGGGGGTAAGCTCATTCCATTTCAATCCTATGCATTTTGAATCATCCCTCCATCCTTACCCATCTCAAAACATTTTTAATCCCATCCTTTTACCATAAACCATTCATGGTTACTTATCCTAAGTTATCCTAAAGCATACTTACCCATCCTACACCTATCCAATCCATCATAAACTCCTCCTCAACCAATATACACCATCCTTGAGTACCCTTACCTATCAAAATGCATTCTTATCCATTTAATACCAAACCTATACAATCTTTGTCATCATAAAACCATCCTTCTTCTCATTTTGGCCTTGATAAGGAAGTGGAAACATCTTGAGACATGTTCTTAGAAACATTTTGGTGTATCTTTGTAATGTTATTTTGATGATTAGACACTTGGTTCTTATCTCATGTGTTCCTTATATTTATCATCTTGATTCCATTCCATTTCTATTCATCCATACTCCATATATAACGCATTCCTCCCATCCCCTACCACTCACTCTTTGGTGCTAGAATTTGGTTTTCCCTTTGCTATTATTCCCTATATATATAACTATAAATCCCAAAAAAAATCCAAAAACATTACAAACTCCAAAAAAATCCAAAAACATTGCAAAACCCAACTTAATCCAAAACATTAGAAAATACATCAAAATCTAACAAAACAAAATCCAAAAAACAATCAAAAAATCCTTTATCCTTAGTTACGTACCCTAGTCATCCCTTATATGGATTACTCATCAGAAAATTCAACATTGTTAAAAATGGCATATGCCAAAGGGTTCTAATTTAGCTAAGGACATCCAAAAAAATCATTTTATTACGTGTTTTAGTCATTTTCTTACCTATATGTATAGTCATTTACTTTATTTTATATCATGGGTGTTTACTTGCTTCCGTAGTATTTGTTTTACTTATATCATTTTCATTGTTACAAACATCTCTTTTTATCTTATCATTATTGTTGTCTTATGTCTAGATCACTATGCACATTACTAATGGTGTTATTATGAGCTTCTATATCATGATGCACTATGTTTTTTCATGGTGAATCTATTATTCCTTACACGTATCACATGATATTCATCATGGTTTTTCTATACCATTGGTGCATATTGACATATGTAATATCATAAATTATTTTGCTCAATTCTTACTCAGTTGGAATTATTTTCAAAATTCCAATGCAAAGAATGAAATAAACAAAAGATAGATATCAAACCATCTCACATTCTTAGAACAAGCATATGTGTTTCATATCTCTTTTTCATTCATCCTTATTTAATCTAGGCTATCTACATCATTTGATCCATCATCATTAATCCATGTAGATGCTTCATTTATTTGTTAATGTTTGCATATCAATCATCCATAATCATTTGCTAATATTTCTATTCAAACTCCTATACTTATCAATTGGGACCCCATGAAATCAAATTTTCCATCCTTTCTCCATCATCCAATTTTAGTGTGAAATAATTAACTTAAGTATAGCATCCATGGGTCAATCTTACCTTACACCATCACTTCTCTTCTCATTTTTGGGAGAACTACATATGGTTAGATATCTACACATAGAAATTATCTAAGTGGATTTTATAGGTAGTGCTTAGAAACACAAGGTCTATAGGGTTAGCTCAGCTACCACCTTCACCACCATCCATCCAAGTCATTTCATTCACATTTTCTACTATCATTTAATCAAAGTTTTGTATTTCTTTATTAATGCTTGCAAATATCAATTTTGTAAATCTTTATCACAAATTGCATATTCTATATTTTTTATTTTCTAGACTATGGCTTACCATCATTTGATATATCATTCCCACATCTACTTTTGAGACCCATAAGTCTAATAAAAATCTAATCATGTAGTCTATAAAGTGGGAAATATACTTTTTCCAATATCTTCTCTAGCTTTTAACAACTAGGTTTTACATGTACCCTCTAAAATTTTGTAAACATTCATATTGAGATAATTATATGTATTATTGATTATTATTTTCTCAATTCCATCCATTCATCCATATCATTATTCATTAATTTTTCAAATATTAATGCAACATTAAATCAACATTACTGTAAGATTTGTTATCACCATCTTATGAACATTTATCAACATAAAATCCATAATCATTTGAAAAATTAATTTCTTTCTATATTTACACATCCATAATTTATTATTTCTAGGATATGTCATTCCCACACCTAATAAATTGACTAAGTTATCTAACCAACCCTTCCCAAACTTGAACCATGGAAAGGTTGATTGTGAAGAGTGTAGGAGTTGAAAGGTTGATTTGGATGGAACGTACTTGGATTGGATTGAATGGGAGTTTGATTTATGAATGGACTTTAGTTAAAATATAGATTATAAAGTGGTGGTAAAGGTGAATAAATTTTTTGATTTAGAGTGGTGCTAAATTTGGAACTAGATGGATTGGTGAAGAAATTTAGGTTTGAGTTTTGGGGTGAACTAGATGCAAAATCAAATGATTGATTTTGATTGCTATAGAAAGATTGATTTGAAAAAATTAAATGACTATTCAAGTTTGTATTTTATTGATTGATAAATGGGTATGAATACATATTCAAACTTATATTTGGATTTATTGGATGATTGGTTTGATATTGAGTTAAATATGTGTTTGAATTAAAATTGGTTGGATGGAACCCTATGTTAAAACAAAGATTATTTAGATTTGGATCTTGGATGAAATTGGTCAAAGGATTATTCCACATATCCATACTTCTTTAAATATGTTATTTTACTAAGGAAATATTTGACTCAATAATGAAAAATACTTGAAATTAGGCTCTAGTAAAGCAAAGTACCAAAGTGACTAAAACTTTGATTGCTAACTAAATGCTTTTGAGATTTTAGAGAGAAAGTTATGATTTTTAATATAGCATTTAAATTCAAAATATTTTATATGTAAACAAGGATTTTACATCACATGGTAAATCACAAAGAAATAATAAACAATTTTAATCTAAACAAATAAGTAATTGCACAAAATGAGTGAAAACCAGGTAGAAAGGTCATGAACAACTTTTGGGATTTTTGTTGGCATTTACTAGTTCTTGCTCTTAGTTGTGGCCAAATATTTCAAGGCACTAACCATGGAGTATCTTATCATTCCCAGGGCCCACTAAGTCTAGTTTTGAATGTGTGTGAAAAGTTACTTCTCAAAACTAACCACTAACTAATGCACCAAAATTTGGATGTCAAAATGTTGATTATAGATTTAATGCATACACAAACTTATCTAGGGGGAATAAAATTATGGAAGAAATTGATAGAGTGGACACACACTATTGGGTATTATCCCAAAATTCCCAACATAGTCATAGGGGTCTCAGTGTGTTGAGTGTAGAGAATCAAAAATATTAGATCTTGAGTTAGCTGTTGAAACCCTAGGTGTTGAAGCATGAAATCCCCTCACCTCATGATGTGATTAAAACACATAATTATTTAGGCAATTGAAATAGTTGGGTCTTGATTTATATACCCCACTGATAAATGAGGTTTGTCCTACCATATGGTGATGAAATCCATGGTTGATAAATCTCATAATAAAATAAAAATAAAGAGTTGATACTTGTTTTTGATTTTTAGGTAGAGTCACCAATGTAATGGTAAGGCAAGAGCATACGCAAGATTAACTAGGTAACAAATAAGTTACAAGATTGCTTTTGATTTTTAAGTATCAGCACCAATGTGACACCAAGAAAAGAGCATACACAACCTTTGAAACCAAACAAGAAGATTAAAAATACTAAATAGATTTATCCCATAAAAGATCAAGAGTGATTTATTTACTATGAATGTAAAAGACTGAAAATAAAAAATGTTAGTGAAAACAAATGAAAATTTGGGTTAGATTATTTACTTTTTGTAATTGGCTTTGGTGAGCGTCCTATAAACAAGTAGTTATAAAGTTTAAACTTGGCTTGTCTTCAAATTAATATAAAAAAAATTAGAGAAAACCAATAAAAAATAAGAATAAACAACTCTTTTAAAATGATCTCATAAATACGCAATCAAAGCGAAAGGTGAAACTCTTAGTTAGTCAAAAACATAAAACCAAATAAAAAAAAAAAATATGATACAAATTTTATTTTTTTAATCATAAAAATTATACGAAAGTTAAATATTTATATATGGTTGTATTATTCATTCTGATACCTTTGTTTTGGTGAAAATGAGAGCTCAAACGGAGTCTCGAGTCAAAAGTTATGACCTCTAGAAGATTGCCACTCAAAATTAAAAATGATTTCACTGCTCATAAAAGTTAGCAGCATTTTTGTTAAACTTAGCATCCTTTTTGTAAAATTTATCAACATTTTTGTTAGACTTAGCATCATTTTTCTAAAATTTAGTAGCATTTTTGTTAGACTTAGCAACATTTTTCTTAAACTTAGCGGTAAAAATGTAAAACACATTGGTGAAATTGTAAAACTATAAGAAATGCTGAAATTACTATGTATAAAAGTAATTTCACTATGGGAAGTTGTGATTTAACTATAATGAATAGTTATTTCACTACTAGGAATAGTGATTTTTTTGCTAAATTAAACAATTTCATTGCAAAGTGTAATGATTTCACTACAGAGTCTAACAATTACATTGTAGAGTACTCCAAATTTGTTGTTACATAGGAAAAATGTACATAGCTAAACAAAAAATTTGTGATAACAATCTATGGTCTGTACTAACTGAAAAAGAAATGAGACTAAATGCAAAAGATAGACATAAATAATAAAAATAAGAAAATCAATGTTATCTAAATGCAAAATAAGAAGACAAGAAGATTAAAAAGATGTGGGTAAATCCCATCGAGCATGCCATAAATGTATGAATGAATTATATGTAAAGATAATGAACTAACATAAGCTAAATTCAACTAAAGCTAGAGAAACAAATTCATAAAAATAACAATCAAAACTTCACATTTGAGATACAAGAATCCTCCATTGTGATTTTAATCTAATTTCTCTATCAACAATGTGGTGCTCACTCCTCCAATGCAAAGGGAGAACAGGCAGTGTTTTGATGCAAAAAAGTGACTTTGTTTTGATTTGATTCATTTTGGATGCAAGATATGATTATGATTTCCAGTATGCTTGTGATCTTTAAAGGTTCTATGATTGATTGTAATGGATGAAAATGAGGATTTACACGCTTATTTATAGAAGCCTCAAAAAGGATCCAATATTAGAGGATGATTTGGACTCTTTCAATGTTTGAAATGATCAATGGTTGAAGATGAGTCCTCATCCACGAATATGGAGACCTTTTCAACCTAGTGGAGGAAAAAAAGGGTTGGTTAGTTGACTTAGTCAATTGGCTTGGAATGGGTTGTATTTCTATGTTTTTGAGTCTTTAAAATGAAGGTAAATGGTCATGAATTATTTTGAATGGTGTCAAAATTGAGTATTTTTATTAGGCATGTGGAATTTTCTCTCATAGTAATTCATTAAAATTTATAAAGTTTTCTTATTTTATTATATCAAATGCAATTATCACATTGAATACCTATTGTGAGTGATAATTCTAGTAATAGATGTGGTTGGTAAGGATGTTCTAGTAATGATTTGATTTATAATTATACCAGATCACTGGGGTTTTAGCTCTTCTCTTTTCTATCCAAAATAAAATAAGAAAAAATCAAAGAGAAAAAAAAAATCAAAAGTCTCACATGATGAAATAAGGTCAATGTACCTCGCATTATGATCAAAGGAAAAGGGTAATGGAATGAGAAGAGAAGCATCCCAAGGTATATCTATTAGGGTTATGAACATCTGGCTAGCATCAGAGCAATGTTTGATCTTCCCTTATTTTTGAGCCTTAATAGATATTGAATTGAACCTAAATCCCCATCAAATCCTTTGAAAAACTCATCACAATAAGGTTTAAATAAACTACACGTTATGACACACAAATATCCAAAAAATTAGAAAGAAAGTACGTTGTGTGAATTAACTTAGGAGTCTCTTTCATATTTCTAATATAAGTATTCTTCTATGGATCACTTCATGATTGATTAGGATTACAAACTAGAGTTTTAGGTTCTTGAATACTCAGGATTATTCCCCCTATAAGTTATCATTTTTGTACCCAAGCCCCCTTCTTTTTTTCCATAAGGAAATGGGGACCCACTTTTTTTAGATTATTATGTTGGTTTTGAGCCCCCTCTTCTATGTGTTTATTCAAAATTCTAGAAAATATCGTGATTTAGCCTTTCATGTTTTGGCAAGATGGCATTGGTATTGTGTTTCCATAGACCAAATCCTTTTATTATATCAATTTTATTACTTTGGGATTTATGTTTTTGGACTTATGTTTTGGAAACTATTTTTTCTATCCTCTTGGGACCTATTCTTTGAGGACTTATCCTATTTGTCTTTACCATGGCATTTTTACTAATGTAATTTATATTTCCCTTTGGCCTTTTTGGAGTAGATCTTTCATGATTTTTGTCATGGATAGATGCCCCATGAAATATAACCTTTGGATTGTTTCCAAATTACCCTTAAACACTTTTAAAAGTGAGGTTCAAGACTTTCGAAGTGCCCTTTTAGCCTTACCAACCTATGTTTTAGGCTTTATGAAAGTGTCCTTTGGCCTTTTTATTACAGCCATTTTTCCTACCAAAATTCCTTTGGGACTTTTTAAAATGCTCTTTTCCCCCTTGCACATTTCCTTCAAGACTTTTTATCCCACACCTTATCCTTTTCCTTCAAACATTTTATCCAAGACACTTTCTACGAGCTTGTCCAATTTCTTCAAACATTTTGTTTGAGATAAATGACCCTTCAAGAGAATTATTGTAGACATTTTATCCAAAATAATTCCCTTGAAATAATTCCTTCAGGACCTTTTGAAAGGACCCTTTGCTTTTGACTTACCCTTCAAAAATTTTGTCAAGGACGCATGCCCTTTGAACTTTATGAAAGTGACCCTTTGGCCTTTTTAAAGTGCCATTTGGGACTCATATTATTACCATTCAATAATTTTGTCATGCATCTTTGCCCTAGACCAGTTCCTTTAGGATTTTTATTTTAGACATTTTATCTAACACAAAAGTTCTAAAATAATTCCCCTGAAGAGCACATGCCCTTCAAACATCTTTAACTGACCCTTCAGACATTTTGAAAAAGACCTTTTGGCACCTTTTGAAGTGGCCACCTACCCTTTGGACATTTTTAAAAGGATTTTTCTACCCCTTTTAAAGTAGCCACTTACCCTTCAGACATTTTGGAAGTACCTTTTCAACCCTTTTAAAGTGGTCACATGCCCTTCGAGACTTTTGTTCTAGACCCTTTCCCTCCAAAACCTGCCCTTCAAGTCTTTTGTCCTGAGCATCTTGGCCTTTAGAAAATCCTTTGGACATTTTATCTAAGAGAAAATAACCCTTCAAGAGAATTGTTACAAATATTTTGTTTAAAATAATTCCCCTACATAAATCTTAAAACAAAGTCCCTGTACAAAAAACCATGAAATAAATTCCAAGTTGCCAAGTGGCACCTTTGATTAAAGAGAATTTTCATTATTATTTGAGCTTAATTCAATATTTTAATATAGGCCCAAATCATATTTTATTAAATACTATAGCCTTTTGCTATAATATTCATGCAAGGTCCTTTATATGTTTTTTAAAGTATTATGATATGTCTTCTTTTTTGTTTATGTTTGTAGAAGTAGGAAGCCCCAAGGAAATGATGTGTCAATTAATGAGATTAAATTTGATAGTCATACATATGTCATTTGATGATCATGAAGACATCATTTGATGGTCACACAAACATCAAATTTAACCTCAATAACAAACTAATTCATGAAATTAAATTTGATAGTCGCACAGATGTCATTTGATATTTATAAGGACATTATTTGATGGTCACAAGGATGTCATTTGATAGTCATGTGAATGTCAAATTTAACCCCATAAATTACCCATTGAGATCCTATGTTATGTGTTGTTTGGGCTCATTTGATCAGATGATATGAGAGATAATTGTTAAAGATCTATGAGAGTTATAAGTGTCACCATCATGGGAACCCAATGCATAGATCCAATTATCTATAGTAACAAGAAGGGAACCTAGTACATAAGAGTTTAGAGGAATTGATTAGATACCAAGTGGCATACATATGAAGTAGAGAAAAATAGGTAAAAATAAGTGTCAATATCATAAGATTCAATGATTCAAAGCACTAAAATCCAATGAACCATGTTAAACTAGAATAAGTAAATCGATGATGTAAGATCAATATGGAATTTTCAAAGGTCCCAAAACCAATGAAGAACTTCTAGGTGGAATAAAAGTGTTTAAATCATATAGAGGCTCCATAGGGCTACTAAGTGGCATGTTCATGTTCCATCATGCAAGAAATTGATGGTGTGAGTCCTAAGTGTTCATGTCATATTTCAAGAGTTTGTTAGGAATTATGGGTAGGATACTTGGATCTTTGGTCTGTGTTATATTTATCAACAAACATTGGGACACATAGTTAAGATAAGGACTATGAACATGAATGTTTTAAATCTAAATGACAAAAATAAAATTGAAGATCTAGATTTTATAAAAGGCATAGGTGAACATGCAATGCATTGTTCAGATTAGTCATGATTAATAGTAGTGCCACTAATTCTAAAAACATTGGCAAAGTATAAGTTTCTATTTAAAGGTGGCTAATATGAAAGATCAATAGGTTATTATCACAACCTATAGAAAGAGGCATGTACAATTTTGATAAATGGTGTATCCATTTGTAGCTTCATATAGTTTGAGCTATAATTATAGAGAATTACCTATGTTTTTTTAAACACATACACACACTACATAGTTTTGGAAAAGGCTATTTTAAATGGGTAACTACAAATAGACTCTTATATGATTTTAAACCATAGTTAGAACTACATGTTCTAACTATCACATGTAATCACTTGTATAAACTTGGAGGATGAGGTGACCCCTTCCCCAAGTCTATAAAATCAATTATAATCCAACTTGGATTTTTGTTAGATAAATTTTAAATGCAAGAGCAGCATTGATTTTGATTTTCATTTAATGTGTTTCTATGTTTCTATCCAAATTTGTGCAATTATTTATTACTTTATTTGGTTATATGTTCCAATAATTTGTAATTGTGTAAAAGATGCAAATAGATTATTGATTGTTTTAATTGGTATACTAACTTATAGGTGTGCAACATCTACTAAAAGGTTGGTGAATATATTATTTAAAATAGTCAAATTCAAACTAATTCATAATTTTGATTGTGTATAAGTGCTTTCTTGGATTTATTTTTCTATGTGTGTGCAACATTACCTTAGATACTTCACTAGTCTAAGACATAATATTCTAATTAAGGGTGTGAAATACCTTCCCTAAAATAAGTAACCTTTTTTTGAGGCTTTTGAATTTCTCACATCATTATTTCCTTAGACTTCTTATACATGTCTAACTATGTGTGTGTAATTGTTTATAGTAATAGGCATAGGTTTTGAGAGCACATGTCCTTTTAGAAACCAACCAAGGGAGTAGTTTCTAAAAACCACATAAGCTTTCTTTTCTACCTTACCTTTCCCTATGTTTTGAGTTTTTTTAGACTCGCCCACTCGATATTATAAACTATCCACCCATCCAACTCACATAGAGATTCACTAATCCTATTAGAACCATACCTCCATCCAAAAACATTGTCAACAACTTGCATGCCCTACTTGCTATTTCATCAAAAGATTGAAATAAATCACATACCTACAACTCATGACCTGGAGTGGACTTTATCTCCACTAGAATCCTAAAATGTTAGAAGCTACCTCATTATAACTAAAGTGTGTGTAAAACCTCAACCAATAAAATCCATGTGCAAATATAAAGAGAGAGAATTTTGATGTATTTCACCACCTTATGTTTCTTCATTAAGTCTTAACACAAACATGAAATTTAGTCATAAAATAGATTGCTATAATATTCAAATGACTAATACTTACTCTAAAATAACTAGTGAAACTTTATTTATTCATCATAATAATGATTCAAAGTTTAATACTCAACCTTAAAGGTTTCAAAAATTACCTGAAAGCCTCAACTTGCTGAAATTATTTTTCATTTTGTGTGTTGATTTTTTCCCACTAGTGGGAAACTTCAATAGATATATTCAAAATAAATAATGTTATATTATATATTTCAATTAAATTATTAAATGATAATTATGCCTCAAATTTACAAATCCATCCATATGTTTCTATGAAATTATTTTTATTTGATCAATGTGATGTCAAGGTTGACTTGTAATTTTAAAGTGGTTTGTTACTGAAATGATTGATGAGTATGTCACATAATATAATGAATATATTTTGTTCCAATATGAATCATTATTTCTTTTAATTTTCAAAATATTTAATTATAATAATCTTTTCAGACATTTTTAATGAGTTTATATATGTTTGGGGATGACTCAAGGGTTGTATTCTAGGTACTAGTCACCTTACTCTTCTTATGATGCTCTTATGGATACTATGAGACAAAACTAACTTGTCATCATTATTTATCACATTACACTCACATGTTTAAAATAATATGAGTTCTCTTTATATGATACTTTTGATTCACAACATAAGGCCTATTATGTCAGTGCAATGGAAAATGTCATGTTTATTAATATGTTGCAGATTGTAGAATACATAAAGTTAATATAAAAAAACATAAAATTAAACACATATTTTAAATTAGAATTATTTACAATGGTTATAATTATATTCAATATGTATAATAAGGAAATGTATATATGTGTACAATATTTAGTAATACCAATAATGTAACTTTATGTGATTAGAAGGAGAGGCCTTCTTTACTGATTTATCTAAAAATATACTATATTTATTATTTGTGATCTCTCTCATATATAATAAATTATAATTTATATGATTAAACTATGTAAATATTTAAAATAAGTGGTTAAAACTAAATAAGGTTGCATAAAAGATGCATCAATTCATATTTTGGTTAAGTGATAAATGGTCTTCTTGCAGGTGTACAATTACACTTACAACTGTGCATAATTATTGACACATTATTTGATGTACAAAAATTATAAATTTATAGATTACATGCATCATATTATAATGGATAATTAATTTTACAATAGATGCTAAGTATGGTTATTATTAGACAAATTTGTAGAGACATAGATAATAAGTAATAAAGTGTTTTAGTAACTTAGAGAGGTACCATGAGGCAAGTTAAGTGATTAATAATTTTATGTTTATATTTATATGTGCATGTTTTATTTAAGAATTTTTTTCAATAAGGAGAAATATTTTATAGTTACTTGATGAGGTAACATAAGTTTTCACACATGTTGTGAGATACCACACACACGGGGAACCCAAATTATATGTGATGAGTTCACATACCCACATATAATATTGGCATGGATTTATATGTATTTGCATCATAATTCTTAGGAAATTTTATTGAATGATCAAATTATCTCATTAAAGTAAAAAAAAAAAATCATGTTTCATTGAATAAATTTCTTTAAAACATTATGTCAACTTTCACTAAGCCTGGTAAATTTCATATGCTCTCTTTTTTAATATAATATAATCATTATATATAATTGTTATATAGAATTTACCATGTTATTATCATTAATATTAGAAATAAATCCATTTTTACTTACTCTATATTTAAATTTTATCTTATTTTAAAACATTGACCTATTATAAATTGTAGATTTTGACCCATATTTAAGCATATTTACATCTACAATCTTGACCTCAAAGTTTATAAAAAAATTACAAAGTTCATCAAAAGAGTGATATGGGTATAATACTACCATGTCCTTGATAATTGAAATAAAGTGATTATAAAATATAATTTAAATCTCAGTATCTAGTGGTTGATAAGTTATTTTAGTAACCATAGTCTTAAAGCAAACTACAACTAATAGTATCATCTAGTCATTTTTTTATTCGAGTCAATTTTGAAAATGTGACTTTAATATCAATATTGATTTAAAAATGGGTCAAGAGATCACCACCTAAATTTATAAAAAAAAAGTATAAACTCATAATTTAAAGTAGGTAATCATTCAAGTGGATAATCCTCCACACTTATTTAGAATAACTTAGTTAATTATATATCATCATGAGAAAATTCTAGGTAATATGCATAAAATAATATATTATGATGAAAAGTATCTCACTTTCCATTGAAAAAATTAAAATTTTAAGGAAAAGTACTATTAGAAATGGACATGCAAGCACTTCATAAGACAGGTTTTGAATTTCTTGGCCTCTTGACATTTTTTTTCATCATTCTTCTCTTTTTATGCTATTCTTTAACTATTTTTCAAAGTTCTCTTGAATGTCAATTTTGTATCATCTTTCAGTGTTTTTTCTCTATGTAACAATGTATGTTTGGAATACTTCAGTGGTTAGGTTTCAATCATCATGGTTTTGTAAAACTATTTGGTAATTTTATTTTCTATCATTTTGCTTTTCTTGTTTACAACTTTTCTATGTCGTTTCTAGTTTTTTTAGGTTTTCTAGCTTTCTAACCTTTGACTTTTCATGTTTTCTATATTTTTGGTATATTTTTCCTCTATTTTTATAAGTTTTTTAGAACTTTAATTTTGTGAAATATTTTGGTAATTTTGTTAGTCTAAACAATGGGTTTATCTAACATTATGCTAGTTTTTTCAACATTTCAGCATTTTTATTCTTTGCACTTTTATTTGATTTTCTATGTTTTTCTTTGATTTTTGAGTTATCTTGCATTTCCATCATTTTATGTTTTTATGTAGTACCAAGTTTTTTCTAGAGAGTTTTTTTTCTTTATCTTTATTTTTTCTATCATTTTGTCTAACTAGCATGTTTTTTGGGTTGGCTAATTCTTCACAAACAAGTCACTAATTATTTTGTGTATGATGTTTTATAAATAAATGAAAATCAAAACAAAAAAGAAAATATTTTTTATTTTTTTATAAATTTTATTATTTCATGTTGGAGGATTAATCTTATTTGCTTCCTTATTTATTATTTAGGCTTATCCTAAGTCTAATTTATATGTGCATTTATTATATTTATATATGCACATATACCAGATTTATGAGGTGTTACTCACCTCTCTTGTACACTTATAGGATTTAGAGTTACCTTAAGTAACTTCTTCTCCCACATGTCACACACATAATCTTCACTTTTACTAAGATTAGGGACACTTTAAACACGTGTTTAAGCTTTCTCATGTAACTCCTTATTCCGTTATCTCTATTTATTAAGTTTTTATCCTCTCTTCTTGCCTTTTATAGTTCTACAACCTTTTTCATTTTCTTGCTCTTGCATCTTTGAGATGTTATTTTGGATTAACTCTCTCTCTCTCTCTCTCTATATATATATATATATATATATATATATATATATATATATATATATATATATATTTGTGTGTGTGGTGTGTTTCAAATTCTACATGATATGTATTTTAAGATTCATTATTGCAAGGCTTATAATAGATTATGGGTTGTTTCTCCAATTGATGGTTTTCTCACTTGTCAAATCTCATCTCAATCTTGTGGCTTTATTCTTTCTTGATGTAATATTGTTTTATTATACTTTTTCTATTCACTTTGAATGTTATTTAATGTTGATATCATAATGAATATTAATATGGTATCAAATCATGTTTCTCTTTTGAAATTTAAACTTGAGTTGTGAAAGTTTCTTGGAGGAGAATTTTGATTTTTTTTGAAAGGGATTGCACCCTTGCATCTAATTTTTAACGTCTTTCTCTATTTTTACCTTAAATTTTACCATTTTTTTGCAATAGGAATATTTTCAATTTTTTAAGTTAGTTGCACAAATAAAATGTCATTTATTCTGTCTTAAAAATTGTCACATTAAAAACCTATTAAAAAATAGGCCATATCTTTCTTATTTTTGGTGTGGACTTACATTTATAGGTTAATTGATCTAATTCATATAAAATTGTTTTAATTATAATGTTTTATTAAAATTAATGTAATTTAACTTTAACACATTATTTGATTATATTTTAGTTAGTTTTTTAATCCATCCTTACTAATATTTTGAAAATATAATTCTTAACATGCTCAAATGGCATTCAAAGTAGTTTTTTAAGATTTTACAAGGTTTTTGTATCAAATTGATTTGAAAATGATGAAATTTGTGCTCATAAACATCAATTCATTATAAAAATGACACTTCAAAGGATTTATGTGCCTCTTTTATTGAGCACATAACAACCATGAAATCTTTTATTGATGATTTAAATGTTAAATTTACTTATTTTACCCATGATAATATTTATAATGTTGAAAATATTTGTGCATATATAAAAACTAAAACCTATTTAAACACTTTTTATACCAACCTTAGCTTAAAAGTTATGAACTCTATGTGTTTTTCAGATGGTGGGCTTGGTAAGTGTAAAGATAGTATTTTTATCTCTTTTTTAAATATAATATAAATTGTAAATGTATTAGATATAATACTTCTAATTCAACTTTGACATATTATTATCCTCCACATCAATAGACTTATAATGCAACTTATTTTAATTATAATTCTTGAAAATCTCATGATTTGATTAAAAATGATAAAACTTGTGTGTATTATGAAAAACACAGGTATCATATCTCTAAATGTTGGAATCCATGCAATTCATGTGGTCAATCCACTCATGACACTTTGCATTATTGTAAAATGACTAAATATCCTACTTCTAAGATTAAAACAAGCTGGATTCCTAAATATAATGCTTATTCTAAATATTTTGATGTGTCTTCATGTGATATTTTTTTTATTGTTTCACATATAATATCTTTTAAAAGTGAACATATTCCTTGGCTCTATTTTGATAATCTTGATATTTTGTGTCTTCATGTGATAATTATTTTATTGATTTATTTAGATTTTTTTGACTAACTTATTTTCATTAAAGTTTTTGCACTTTATGATGGAAATTATCTTAGGTTAATTTGCATTTTTGTACATCTACTTTTATTACATTATGTATGTAGATCATATTTTTGACATATTGGTTACTTAACTTGAAATATTGGTGTTAGCTTATTTTTAGGGTTTTTTTGGATCACTTCTCTTTTTTGATATTTATTCAATTGAAAATTGACCACAATGTCTAAAAATAATTCTTTAAGATTATTCATGGTCACACTTTCATTCTTGTAAATTTTGGGAGCATTTTTTCTTCTTTTTATTTCTTAAACTATTGTAATTTCTCTTGAAAAAAGTCTTCTTTATTAAGGGGGAGTATTATGTAATTTCAACTCCCTTTTTACTTAATCTATATTTAAAAGGTTTTTTCTTTTGTAACTCTAAATTACAGCTTGAGGGAGAGTGTATGGAAAATTAATCTTATTTGTGTCCCATATATATGTTTTTAGGTTTATCCTAAGTCTACATTTATGTGTGAATTTATTATAGTTTATATATGCACTTATTTCAAATTTATGTTTATCAAAAGACTTTTATTGGTATAATACTACCAGGTCTTTAAAGTTATTTACACATAGTAATTCCTCCCCTCACATGTTGCAACATTCTCTTCACTTGTAAGAGGATTAGGGATGCTTGAGTGGTTGATAAGCTATGTTTATGTAACCATTTTTATTCCTTTAAGCAAACTACAACTATTGAGCTCTTCATCTAGTCCTTTCTTCTTGAATTCGAGTCAATTTATGACAATGTTACTTTCACTTTTTCAATATTGCATCATCGATATGGGTCATTTGTTTTAAGTCCATTTTATCTCTCTTAATTTATTACATTCTATGTATTTAGATGTTCATTTTTTCAAGGCTTCTAATAGATTTTAGGGTTTTTATCCATTTGACAGTAATCCTCCACATTGTCAGTTTCATCTCAATAACTTATGGCTTGATTATATATCTTCAGGAGTAATATTGTTTCTAATATGCTTCAAATAATATATTCACTGATGAAATGTTATTTAATGTTAATCCATTGGAATAAATCCTAATATTTCAAGTTTTTTTATCTATTACAAGTTTAGTACATTAAATCACATTTTTATTTATTATAAATTTTGTTTATTTTTAACATAAAAGGTTGTGTATGTTATTTCTTTGGCATCACATTGGTGATGATACCTATAAATTAGATACAAGTGCTCTAACCTCTTTTTCAAAGTTCTCTATGAATGGCTTTATCGATTGTAGATTTCATCAACCATGTGGTATACCAAACCCCATGTACTAACAATGTGTATATGGAATAAAGGATCAGTGTTTCAATTACCTAAGATATTTTGAGTTTTAAGCACATGGTGACATGAGGGGATTTCATGCTCCAATAACCAGGGTATCAATAATGACCTCAAATTTCAATTTTTTTGACATCAACCTAATGAAATATTAGATATAGGTTGGAAATAATGAGACTATACCCATTTGTGTGTGTCTATTAAATCAACTTATTTCATAGTATTGGGCCTCAATGTACCAAAAGGTATATATAGGACTCCTCTTTAGATAATTTTATATAAACCTTAAGCCTAGGATAGTGATTTCAACCATTTGAATTATAGTGCACCAATAAATATTTAACTCTAGGAAGTTAATATAAACTTACCCTCAAAACTAGGTTAAGTGGACTATGGGTATGGTTCTACCTCTATGAGTTAATGCTATGAAATATTGGGCTGACAATTTCAAATGGATGAGAGAGATTATATGAGATACACAAGTCATTCAAGTCTATTTACCTATTTTATATCCATTTATGTGATTTTCATATTTATTTTTGTTTAAATTAGAGCTTTCTTGTTCTTTTTGTTTCATTTTACCTCCTTGTAAAGACCATGTACTTGAATTTTTTATGTTTGAAGAACCAAGTTTAAATTATTTATAAAACCAAAATCCTAAAATCAAGAAAGAAAGTCCAAAATCAAAAATATTTTTGTCAAACATCTATAATTTATATTTATTATTAAGTTTTATAATTTTTTAGTCAAAACTTCAAAGCAATGTCTCCTATTATAAGGAAAATGGACTTATTGAATAATTCTTAATTTAGAGAACAACCTTTATGGAAATGACCCCTTCCAAGTTGGATGCCAAGAACATCATATTGATATCAATGCCAATGTTGATGATGAGGGACCCTAAGAACTATAAACATACCCATGTAAGTCACTATGCATAAAAATCCACCATCCCAAATCATGGACTATCTCCTAAAAAATAAAAATGATGTCTTGTTGTAAATTTTAGGTTTAGGAGAGAAGTTTGCTCTAGATTTTTATCCCAAAGACTTATCACTCTTAATTTAAAGGAGGTAAGTCACACCTCTCATCCATGAGAAAGGAAAATATAGTGATTCACTAGGTAATAATAAAGCCATTATGGGTTATATCCACACCAATCCTAAAAATATCTCCCAAAACTTACATGGATAAAGATAAAGTGGTTATAAATGAAACATATTATAAAAAACCATGTATTTATCTTGGAAGATCATGTCAAGAAGTTGAATAAATAAATACTTTAACTTAATGCCAACATGTCAAGAATTCCTCCTATAAATCCCTCATACCAATCCAAATCCTAATTCTAATGCATAATCAAATAAAAATCAATAGACCAATCAAAATTAAAATCAAAATTTGATTGTGTATTTGAATTCAAATAAATTCCCTAATCCAAATTTGTATGTCCATTAAAATTTAATCAATAATAAAACTAAAAATTAGTATTTAAATGTTAATTCAAATATAAGTCCAAATAATCAAAATCAAAATTAACATTCAAATTTTACTTTGAATACCAATACAAACAATCAAAATCAAAATTCAATTTTTACTTTGAATACTAATACAAGTACACCCAATTTTCTAAATCAACATTTGAATTTTACTTTTAATACCAATCCAATCAATTCAAATTAAAATCAACATTCAAGTTTTACTTTGAATACTAATACAATAAATCCAATTCTAAATCAACATTCAAATTTTACCTTTAATACCAATAGGAATAAATTCAAATTAAAATACTAATCCAAATAATCAAAATCAAAATAAAATTTTCATTTCAAAAATTAATTCTAATTCATTTGTTAATCTAGTTTAATTTACAAGTTAATCCTCTAATCCATTTTCAAATCCAAACCTAGAACCATATCTATCACCACTCAAGTATATGGACATTACATACATAGGTTAATGGATCGAATTCATGAAATACAAGATCTAAGTGTTACATTATAATGGTATTTATTCCAAAATAAAACAATATAACCCTTTTGACATTAACATGATGATGGTACCCTTTCATTCACATTTTGAACCCTCAAAAATTTAAAAATACAAAGGAAAAGAAGATCCTAGAGAAAATCTTAAATAACTATATATGACATGTTCAAACATTTATTATAGTAATGATTATCTATTAAGTATATTTCTATGTGTTTAAATATAAATAGATATGGGTCAATATATTATAGGGTTAAGAATATATAAATGAACAATCCCAATTGTGATAAATAAATATATAGAAGGCCAATTGATTACAAACTTAGATAAACAATATTCTAAATTTAAAAATTGAGATATGCTAAAAATAATAAGAAAAAATAGTGATTGATATTACAATAAATGGGAAAAAATATTAGTTATTTAGTTTACTATGTGCATGTGGATTTGATGTGTAACATACTAGAAATATACTAGATTTAAATTTTGGATCATCATTAAATTCTATAAATTTGACCTATGTGGCCTCAAACACTTGCATCAACCTTGGATGGTTGCATCAATGCTTATGTATTACATGGATTTAGGTGTTTATTATGGAATACATATTAGATATGGATGTGACTACCTTTAATATTTTAGCTTTATTTTCACTTTGCTCTGGTACATTCAAATCTATATCATTTGTTATCACTCTTGTCAAATCATCAAAACCCTATATTTTCATATTCATAGTGACCTTAGGAAAATGGGTTAGTGGGCTCATAGTATTGAGATGACCCTAAATACCCCTATTTTAGTGGGTAATACTTACATATCCACTACTTTGAATAGGGACTCAAACTAATGTAATTCTCCTCTAATGTGTTGGCTTATGTGTGCACAAGGGTAAAAATGTGTAAATTAAGTACAATAATGACATATATTATAAATTATAAAATGTGACTCATGGTATTATTATTTATTAATTTATACTAACAACTAACCTATTAGATTTTGGACTAGTTCTGAAGTACAACACCTATAGTAACAACTATACTACTTGCTTGACCTAGAAAATGGAGAGATAAAGATTAAAACTAACAAAGAACTTAAAGGTGATGCATAAAACATGAGGTCCTTATCTTGTTAATAATTCACTATGAAATTATAATTTACAATATCATTATGCTACTACAAGATAGTCCTTATCACACGAGTGCTTCAACATGAAGGTTATGAAGGTTGAAATATCTTAGGATGATCAACCAAGAGGTGATATCAATAAAAACTAAAGTTTTATCATTTATATAACTAATAAAACTAGGTATGAAACTTAATATTACCTATGAGAGGCAAAAAACTTACATAAATTCATGAACATGAAGGACAAATGCAAGTTAGTACATACACTATCACTAAGCATTTATCAAAAAGACACTCTCAAGATCATTATTTGTAAGATGAAGATAGAATATCTAAATTTAATTAATTATTATTATCAATAAAATTTTCACACCCCTAAGGATATCTACTCCATACTCCTTAAATTTTATGTAACATGAAAACATCTCTCAAGTTGTGGGTGACCTATGAGAGAGATGAGTCTCTCGATCGAAGGGTTATCTCCCTAGCTTAACACCTACAACTAACCACTAACCTAATTTATTTAAAGGAAATGGGATATAAGTATATTAACACTAATATAAAAGAGTTTATTCACCAAGATAAATTCCACAATCCTACTTGAACCTACACTATGAAGGGCAATTCACAAAACTAATCTCAACACCCAACATTTTTCAAACAAAAGTGTTTCAACATGAAGGTAGAAAGTAATACATTTATTTGGTATATTAGTATTAGGTATGATAATATACACTAATAGTATTATTCACACTTAAATATACCCAAAAAAACCAATTACACATCATGTGACCTGCTAGAAGTCATATTACTTACACCAAGCATGAAAGAATGAGATGAACACAAGGAGAGATGACTATCACTTGCCATTCAACTATGAACTAATTCACACACTTAAGAAATAATTTGAGAAATTAAAACTATATTGAGATATTTAATTAAAATTAAAAATTATTAGTTAATTTATCAAGTCTTTTCCATACCAAATGTGGATATCTTACAATACCAAAAGTGCCAACTTATTGAGAGAATTGAGGAAGAGAGAGAGGGGGGGTGTAGAAGAAGAAGATTGCCAAATGTCCACATGGAATTTAAAAATAATATGGAGTTATAAAATATTTAAACATGTCCCTAAGGAAATATGTATCTCCTCTAAATATACTCCATCATCCAAGTGGCATGGGATTTGAAAACTCAACTTGATACTTTACACAACTCCTCAAAACTGCCCTTCTTAGCATATGAGAAGTGAAAAAGGGAAATTTTCATCATAAATTATCCATTATAATATTTTAAAAATATCATTTATAACCTATAATTAATTTATAAACTCCTTTAGTTTGAATTTTTAGTAACAATTATCATTCATATGTTTATGTGTCTTGAAACTCCTTCATCTCCCACACCTCGCCTTGTCCAAGTGGCTCAAAAATTTGAGTTCATATTATTAAAGGAATTTTATTTCCATTAAATTTATTTAAATAAATTATTAGACCTAAATAAATCCACTTTTGTTCTTGTAACAAATCTTAAGACTCCATTTTGCTCCTTAAGCTCTCATCAGGACTATTTTCCTTGTAACCCTAAAATAATGTAAACCTCCTTGTGTAGGATAGTGTACAAATGTCAATGAAAAAATAATTGAATATTTGAGGACTAAATATTTTTTTACAAATACATACCAATTTTTATGTCTAGAATTTGAGTGAAAGTGCCTTTTTCTATCTTTCTCTCTCCTTAATTAGGCTTCCTTGCCTAGAAGCCTGATTTTTTGCTCTAAATCTCTCCTATACATGTGAAACCACCCAAAATAGTATTATTAACTTTTCATAGAATATAAAAAACCTAAAATTCAAATTTTAGACCCTAAAACCCTATGGAAGTATGGAAACCATGAAATGGTCTTGTAACCTAGTCTCATTTTGAGACTATTGAAGACTACCTTGAAAAATGAAGTTTTTTTTTATCACCTCCAGGATGACCTATACATATTTTTTATCTTTAATACATTAAATATATCAAAAATTACATATTAAAACTATTTTAAAGTGTAAAAATATCCAAAACAGTTAAAAATACTAAAAATACTTATAAAATAATGAATTTAATGTCATCCATATAGCTATAAGTAAAGATGAATTACACCTGGAGAATCTACTTAGAGTCTTCAAAAATATCTAGGATGTTTTAGGTGTTATAAGAATAATTTAATAATAATGAGGGTGAATAAATTCCAATATAAACTTATACCTTCACTTAAATATATCTTCTAATCATTCATCAAACAACATCATCATATGAGTAATATCAACTAGTCTAGCAACATGAGAATATATATACATAACAAGTATAAACACATCATATAAGTGGGAAACCCTCATGAGTAATAAAACCCATTTACCATAGCTTGAAAAAATAGTCCTATAAAATAATTAATCAAATTAATTTTATCACCCACTCAACTTGGAGTACCAACCCTAATCTATCAAGCACCAATTTGACAGAGTCTTTAGCAAGTACCCACTTGCAAGGAAGCACCAACTCCCTTAGTGGCTTAGTACCGACTCAGCCACCTCTTGACCAAGAACCCAACAATATAATTATTACTATAACTTACTTAGTTTTCATTGTTTCAATCTTCAATATATGATGGTCTTATTCTATTATTCCCACATTTCTATCCCTCTCAAACTAGCATCTAGCCTTCTTCACTCAACTAGCTCTCTTCTTGACTTGATTAGGTCATATGAACTTGATCCTCACACATAGGACCTATGTGAAATGTTAATAATAGATCATATATCCTATTATTATGGTATAAAATACCTCCTTATACTATGCAATATGCTTTCTTGTTTGCTTGCACACACCTCATCAAAATAGGCCTAAAATCGCCTAGTATTTATACAAGTCACTTGCTCAAATCCTTATTAGTCAGATAAATACCTTTATCCTCTGAGTTAAGAAATTAAATTTATATTATAACATATCCTATAAATTTATCAAATTTTATCTTATTCCATTTATGTCTAATCATTCTCAAAGAGGCCTTATCTCTTCTTTAGGTCTCATGGAGACCTAATCCCATTAGGCCTACTTAGCATACATTACCCTTTGATATTATTAGATAAAATTAAAAAAAATAACACATTATATACAAAATTATTCCATAAAAATATACCCCTTATAATCTCATCTAGGTTCCACAACACTTTTTACCTCAAACCACTACTTGGATAACATCATTAATATTGATCATATTCAGCCTGTGCATACCCAAAAAGTTTATCTTGAACAATTGAAGCACAAACACAAATTTTATAAAAAATCATGGAAAAAAATACATATACATAAGTTACATGACATTATGGTCATCAACATGTGAATTATAATTCATATCTCAAGGTAAAAAGAATCAAACCCTTCTTTGCAAGTAGCCCACTCATAACTGCCAACTGGTCTCAAAACACAGTCATGAAGACTTGAACCTTAATTCCTAAAAGAATAATTATTATGAACTATTAAACCATAAATATATTTTATTAAATATTTATATCACTCTTAAGTACAAATATTTAAATTTATAATGCCAAATATTAGTCTTGCAAACTAATTTTTTGTAGTTAGTACACACAGTCAAACCTGAACTAGTTAACCCATTTTGACTTTACCATTTCAATAATTTTCACTAATTTACAAGATGATGGAAATAATTAATATTAAATTCATGTAATAAACAACACCATATGAATTTTATGCTTTATGTCAAGGTAGAGATCTTTTAACTCATGACTGCAACTTTCTTACCCAGATCTGCCAGTTTACCTTCAAACATGGTCATGGTGATAGTGACTTTCAACACCTATGTAGACACTTTAAAAGAATTATAATTCATTTTTATGATATTATAATATTATTTTTATAATATAAATATATATATATATATATATTTTAACAGGTTACAGTATTTGTCTTGCAGACCAATCTCACAATCTTACACCTTCACTATCTCATATGTACTAGACAAGTCAGCTTGTGAGCAACATTTCCATCATATCAACTAGCCTCAAAAAATTATATCCAATATTAAAATTTATTAAATATCTTTAAAAAATTATCCATTCAATTTTATTCATCCCTAATCCATGAAAACACATCCCTAATCAACTTCTCACTTCTACCTGGTTTTCTCACTGCTTGCACCATTAGGCATTTTAGCGATAGGTCAAATTGGATGACCAATTTAACACATTTTACATCTGAAACCTACATATAATCAACCATGTAAATATAAAAAAAGTCTCAAGATTCAACCTCCATCTATATATCAACTTTGAATCAATCAACTCTACCTGTTACAACAAATTTCTAAGAAATAAGGCCTCTCTTGTAGGGTACACTCATTCCCTTGACAAAAAAATCACACCTAGAGGTGCCTATGAGAGTTTAATACAAAATAAAATAACTTAAATATCCATTATAAACCATTCTAATCTATTTTTATCAATATATTTCTCATCATGTCATTGTTAGGGTTTTAGAGAGGGTTAACACTATTTTTGGTGTTAAGGATTGTTCATAAAGCTTAGCCCCTTATTCCAAAAAAATAATTTTAAATTTTATCTAGTACCATTACCCATATAAAATTATAGGATTAGGTCCTCATGTATACTTTTCACATGGCAATGAACACTTGAAAAACCTTTTTAGGTAGACTATTCTACATTTTATGGACACAAGAGATCTCAAAACACTTTTTACTGACTTAACCTTAAATTTTCGACCTAAAAATTCATACTAATGCCTTAAAAAACTTTTAATACATTTTTAAATTCTCAAAAGCTCACCCATGCCTTGGAAACTAATCATGATAACTCATTAGTCCATTTCTCTCTCTTTGCTTTCTAGGCTTTAACCTATAAATCACATTAGGCCTTGAAACTGACTGCCAATCCTATTTCCATGCAATCTCCACCTCAATCATATTCTCAAGTAACCTATAATATTATAAAACACTAATTTTAATCTTTCATGGATCTTGAAAACACCTCATGACACTTCATTTTGTTAGGCAGGGTCTAAAACTAGTATAGTTGCATGCTAGGTTTGTAGGTCCTACCCATGTAGGCTCACTCTAAGATTATTATGAGTTTTTAAAAACCTCATATACCTGATCAAGTATCCTCATACATATTATTATGCCTTTGTGCATCCATTTCACCAAGCTACTATGCTTAGATCTCCTCACTAGGAATTCTCATACCATGACTAGTCTTAGGTAACTCAAACACTTGGCCTTCCTACCTCCTTTCATGCCCTCAACATCTCACTATCATTATTAAAATACTCTTACCTTTATAAAAAACTTACAAAAATATTATCACATTATTGATACCACTCATCTTACTAGGAAACCAAGCCTATACCTTCATACAAAGTCTCTTCATGCCATGATTAGGCTATGACAAGACTCTTTACTCTCTTGATACTTGACACAAGTATCTACTTATTAAAAAATTGTCCTAAAATACGTACCTTTAAATAATTATTAAGGATTATACACCTACCTCTAAAATTCATACAATGCCAAACAACTTCTCATATACCTAGGGTCACTCATTTCACCATGCTACCTACACATACCTTCTCACAAGGTCTAGAACAAGGCTTTGAAAGACACCTTGATGCCTTGAACTTTTTCATCCATGTTATTACATAAAAACAACATAAATATATAAAATATGATAAACTTGGACCTATACCTTTCTCTCTCATGTCAATCATTGCACACCTTCAATGTTCATTAGCTTGTCACATTAGACACATAAGCTCATACCTCAAAAGACATTCACCATGCATCTTCACTAGATGCACCTTAAAATCAATGAAATAAAATATAATTAAACTTTAAATCAATGACAACACTTCTAAAAATTATTAGCAACTCATGTCATTTCATGAAATTTAGGATTCAATCTTTCACATCTGGTCTCTATTACGGTTTTAGGAGGGTTTAAAGTGACTTTGGTTCTTAGAAATTGTTCATAAACCTTGGTACCTCAATCCCTAAACCAATGCCTAAATTTTAAATTGCATAAACCTCCTCAACTTTCACCAAGTATTCATATTCCCATGTATCCTATCTATATAGTTGTGAATGCAAGAAGTTGACTCATGGGTTAGAAATAGGACATTAAAGAGGGGTTAATAATCTTAGGCATTGTTCATGTAGGAGATGGATCCAATACAACAACTGATGATGTAATATTTAATTTTAAGGACTTGGTTACCATATTTTAAAGTCATTTTCTTCCATTCATAGGGTCATAGCCTCACCAAGAAAGAGAAGACTGGTATTTAGAATGCAGTCACCCATTAGAGGATCTCAAGATTATATTGAGAGCCTAAATGGCACTTTCCTTGTTTATTATCACTTTTAATGATATTAAAAGGTATTTACCTTCATCTTTCACCATCCAACACCTTCAGATATCATTTCACCTTCACCAAACTTTTAGTCTCGTGACTGCACCTATGGTTTGCCTATGTAGTGGACTTAGACTCTTAGGCTTATTAGGCTTAGATAGAGTTTATCTTAATTAAATATTATTATGATATGTATAAGAGTTATATATATTCATACCATTATTTTTAAACCATTCTCAATGAATTTTCCTTCCCTTAAACTTTCTCTTTTTATGCTAGACAAACAACTTTCACCTAACAAGGTAGGCATGCTTGTATACCTTATTGGTTGTATATAGAGGGTTATAGTGAGTACTATTAGTAATATTATATTTTTATCCTTTTTATTTTCCATAACCTTAATTGGTTTCACTTACCTATCCATTCACCTAAACCCCAATGCTCTTTAAATACAATTTGTCTACTCTTTAGGCTTGAAACTAGTATGCATTGCCTAGCAGACCTATAGGTGAAGATGAATTATGTATGTGGGGTTTATATATGTTGAATTGATAATATTTATATACAAATTATCCATATTAATTTTTAATTCAAACTTAATCCTAACATTTTTATATGATCTCACCCAAAACTCAAATCCACCACCATGTTCTTTTCAAGTTTATGACTAGCATGTCTACCTTGTAACCTATAGGTGGTTACTAGGGTGGTATGACTAAAATTAAGGTATTTAAGACTTAAATTTCAAACCATTAAACATATAAATACTTTTTTTAATGTTTTAAAATGTTAAACTCCTTTTTATATTTCCCCAAACACTACACTACTCTAAAAACCAAACTATTCTTTACACCCTATCTATGTATGACTGTACATGGCTATTAGAGAAGGGTTTGAGCATGAGGTATTAAGCTTGGTTTTCTCAATACATAATTTAATATTTAAAGAATTAAAACCTAAATTAAATTTCACTTCCCATATTTCACAAGGTTAATTAGATATTTTAAAGTGTTCACAAACCATAGACTTCTTGTCTTCAAACTTAGACCTGTGTGTGGGCATTAGGGTTACAGACTCAATTATCTCAACCCTCATTGGTTTTAAGAACACTTAGGTGTATATAATTGAATTTTACCTCTAATTTCATGCTTGAAATAATATGTCATGTTTCCAATGAATTCTCCCTACATGTCAATTAGCTCTTTTAGTTCAAAATGGGGACCTACAGATTTGTAACCTGTAAGTCTCTATTATGCTTGTATAAATATTAAGAGATCATTTATTGAGTAATTTTGACACTTTTATACTATAAATTATTTTCCCATTTATTTATAACCATATTAATAATTTGTATACCTCTTGACCAAGTATTATGTCATCTTCAACTTGTCCATTTACATGTATAGATTGTGCATATAGTCAACTCATGTACGAGGTTTTACATTGAAAGTGAGGGTATCTTCATTAATTCATGATGGATGTGATATAATTGGACTATATCAAGGTCATATAAGCTTTTATGAGTTTATGTCACATTTATCCATTGTTAAAATACTTTCAAATTGAAACCTAGGATTTATGAATGTTCACCTATAGGTCTACAGACTTGTAGGTGAATGAAACTTGTCCAAATACCTTAATGGAGAGTTAATTTGAGTCTAATTACTATTTTATTGAGATTTAAACATGTCTAAAAAATATATTTATTACTTCATGATTAATTTTCATTGTCACTTTGGGCCAAGTTTAGCAATCATTACTTATAAAATATTGTTACTACACAGACTATGCCTCTAAAGAGCAAAACACTTAAAACTTGTATATAAAGATCTCATTTATAAGGAAGAGCACATGAATATTATGAAATTGAGATATCATAATTGAATAATAAGGAACTCATAACTTCTTTTAAAATAGAAACACTTAAAACTAACTTAAAACACTTGTATATAGGGTGATATACTCACACACTTGAGACACCTTCTCCTTATTAAAGACACAAACCAAGGTTTAATTGATTTATTAAAGTATAATGAAAGGGTTAATTTTATCCTATGAAAACACTCCATAAAACCATTTTCCTCTATCAAATTTTGTCATGAATAAACAAGAGTAGATCCAGACCCTGCTTGAATGGACAAGGCATAGTGACCTACTATAACTCTTAGCAATTGTTCATAAAGGAGGGGACATGAATCTTTAAAAAATTACAATAAATTTAAGATCATTAGGACCCATAAAAATATCCAAATTTTTAACTTCTAACTTTCTATCTCTGAGCTTATAAAGGTAGTGATGGAGGAGATAGAATGTCTAGTACATCTATTAGATCTAAAACATGATCTAAAGCCTATGAATGACCTTTAAAAGTCCAATAGACTCTCTAAAACCATTTTATCTTTAAATTTCATCTTTCAAGGTCATACAAGTTCCCAAAAGTTCTTTTAAAGGATTATTTTTCTCATTTTAGGTATTGAACCTAAGATTTTGTCAGTCTATGACCATATCTGAACATTCTATGACATTAGGTACATTTAGATACTTCTTGAAACATTTTTACTTAATTATTTATACATACAATTCCTCTAAATTAACCAAAAAGGTGAAAACATTAATTTGTGATGTCTATCAACATAGTAAAATGTTAATACATGATATTATGACCTTTAATACACATAAATAACCTTTTATAATGACTCAATACCATGTCAAACCTTTAACCACACTTGACAACACCAAAACACATAAATGACTCCAAGACTGGACAAGCACATATGAGACCAAACCTCAAACAATGTTAGTCAATGACAAATATGACCACATGGAGACCATTTTTAATAGATTACAAGACATCACAAGACCATAAAAAAAAATTAATAACCCTATGAAAAGTTTCAACCAATAGGGGTTCATCATTTTTGACTTGGGGTCAAAAAACTAGTTAATAAATTAGCAATTCACATGGGTAACATGCCTACAATTCTAATATATCAATGGCTTTATCCTCCCATTGGATAATAGAGTCACTACTATGTTAAAATCTAAAAATGACATGCCCTATAAAGAATCAAACTCATACTAAACCATACAAAAAGAAGTAAACACACTATGCCAAAGGCATTTAGATAAAACATACAAAAACAAACAGTCAAAACAACACACCTAACCTATTATATATAGACCTAAAAACATGTATAAGGTGATGAAAAATCTCATCTTGACTCAACCAAGGTCAAAAATAATGTTTCTAGATTCATATCTACTCCATGAGAACAAATCACCATATGATGGGTATTTGTCAAAGAATACTTACTTATGAAGGTGATCAAATGACTTACCATTCTTGAGGCCTCTAATAACTTCAAGTGTATCACTTGAAACACTTTTTAATGACCCATTTACCTCTCTTTAAGGCCTATTTGACATTGCAATCAACTTGTTCTCTTTCATTCTCATTTGATATTTCTCAATTTGATCTTTGGGAGTCATGAAACTTTGTCGAACTTCACCTTCCTTTGAACCATAATGTGTTAGGTGTTTAGAGGCATCAAACTTGCCTTCTTACTAGAAAAATACATCTAAAAGTGCAACAAGATAAAATTGATGCCTATGCTACTCCTCACTCACATAAACTTATATTTTGACCAAATTTTATTCCTCCAAGGTTGCCTTATGTTTTATTTGGATCTTACACTCTTATTTGTGCTCACTCGGTCCATCATTGGCCTCATCATCTAGTTCAAATTTCATTTGAGGAAGAGCAAGCCCACTTACATTTTCAAACTCTTACATTATGGTAGGGTGCTACTACCATAGATCATCACATTCCTCTTGACTATCATGTTCATGAATCTCTTCCTCACAGGTAGGCATAAATGCATCATCTTCTTGACTATCATGTTGTAACATAATTGAAACATCATCATCACCATCCATATGTAGAAAATAGTTGACCCATGCAGCTTGTTAAAGGGCATCATCAAATATTACCTCAAGAAAATCATCATTTTATTCATGTATGATATATGTTACCATACCTATTTATTCAATGATATTTTATGGTTAAAACCCATATTGATCATCTCCCCACTCATCAAGGTATAGGTCAGCTATGCCATCAAGAGGTGTTAAAGGTTCTTGGTAACTAGGATAGTCTCCCTCTTCATTGATATTGAATTTAATGTTTGATGTGTTAGGCACATAGGGCTCTAAATCAAACTCAAATAAAGGTTTAGACTTGATAGATACCTTAGCACCATACATAATCCTAAATGCCATGTAGGACCAATATGAAGTCAAGTACCCTCCAATCTTAGCAGTGAAGTCCATTGATGAGCAAAGGGCAAAGTGAGGTAGCACATCTATAACCACCACATATTGGGAGATATAAAATGTAGTAAAATCATGGAGATTAACCTATAAGCCTTTAATAATTCCAACCATCTTGGAAACTAATCCATCCAATTGTAACACCCCCTTAGAGTGTGATAAATAATTCAATTTCAGCTTGTCTACTACTTGTTTAGGCATGACTAATGTTATTTCTCCACTATCAATAAAATAATTGTGCAAAAATTTGTCTCTAATTATGATAGAGAGGTAAAATGTAATTTTTTTATTCTTTTTTTCAATTTTTATTATCTTCCCATCCTTGCTCTTCAATTTATTTGTCAAAACTTCCCCTCTTTCACTAGGCTACCTAGATGATGCATTGAGCTTGTAGAGCTCATTTGGGAGTAGTTATCTTTGTCTAGGGATGGAAAATGTTTCCCACATTTGTATTCATATGTTAACCTTATTAATTTTTTCAAAAATATTCATAAGAGAGCTACCAACTTTGTCATGTCCTTTAGGAGATATAACACTACCATTAGCTTGTGTAACTTGATGCATAGGAGAAGGCATAAAAGGAGCATTGGCATTCTAAGTTTTCTGATTTACCTAATCCATAAGGGTTTCATTTTACATACCTAATCCTTGAGGTGATTGACATTTCATATTTGGACCACTACTTACCCATTTTACTTCTTCAACTGCTCTCTTCTTTAACCTTGTATTTACAGTTATGGAGTGTGATCGAATGTTAGATTATCTTGATAGTTGACCACACATGAGTCTCCTTAAAGGTAATTCATCAAGGAAACATTTGATTGAGAATATCCTCTAGTTTGCTCTCCTCCACTAGGTATGTCTTCTTGAGTCGTAGAAGGCATTATTACCCATTAATCCATATAAGCTTGATTGAATGCATCATTTGCATAAGTGGAAGAGTCATGATGTTGGTCCCATGAAGGTTTATCTTAATTATCTCTTACAATATTGTTTTAGATAGGTAAAATTTCTCTAAAATTAGAAGGATCATTGATATTTTGTCCATTATGTTGCCTCACTTGAGTTAGCTACCCTTATCCTTAGTGTTGACCTTGAAAAGGTTGTCTAGGAGCTTGATAAGATTGGTAGGGATGGTAAGGACCTTTAAAATTCCTCCATTTTTATTTTTTTTGTTTCATCTTAATATTTTAAAAATATTCTCTAAGATCCTTGATTAGATCTTCCTCCTTTTCCTTGCTTGGCTGATTAGGAGCAACTTGCTTATTATTGGGTATGGGAATGGGATCAATGGTAGACATAAGAGTTTGTACATAAATAAAAAAAAGTATTGTGAGGTCTAGGGGATATATTCATAGTTTGAATAATTTAATTCTTATCCCTTATATTAGTCTCATAAGCATTAAGCAAAGTATCCCCTTCCATAGATTGAATCATCATGGATATATCACTATTGAAAGATTTAAGGTAATAAATAAAATCATGATTGGCATTAAGCCTTACCAAGATTATGATCCTATCCCAAGTCTTTTAAAATCTTATTTTTAATTCTTTTATTGCCTCTTGAGATTCTCTCTTTATTTTAGTCAGTTGCTTAGTATAGGAAAAGTGACCAGATTTCTCTTCAAATCTCCTTCTCAAGGCATCACCCAATTCATCCCATGTAGTGATATAGTTAGAAAAAAAATTACCATAAAAATTAAGTGATTTTACCTTGAAATAAATATCCAATAACTTAATGGTAACATACTCTTTAGTGATGTTATGTATATTGTAAAAAATGTCAATGTTTCTTATGTGTCTAATAGGAGTAGTGGTAGCTTCTCCCATGTATGAAGGCACACTTTTGAGGGATGACATGTGATAAATTAATTTGACCATTTAAGGAAATAAAATTTAGGTTCCTTTGTTTTTACATCTTATAAATTGGACCCAAGAAAAGTCTCCTAATAGCTAAGTGAGTAGCCAAAGATTTCTTGGAGTATGGATGGGTGTTAGCAAACCTCTTTGCTCTAAATGAGTAGTAAGGTATCTCTAAAAATTCAAATGAATTTCCTTTAATATAATAAATTATCCTTAATTTAGGCATAAAAATGAAGCATTAGTTTGCAACTAAGGGCTAATGAGTGTTGGAGTCACCAGATATTGCATGAAGGAAGCTTTACAACTTCTGATTTACCAAGATCAACATCTACTTTTGACAACTTATTAGACCGTGAGGTCCCTCAGGCATGCCAAAAATTTTATCAATCAAATTTTCACCCTAATTACATCTACACCATCCTATTTAAATTATATGTAACTGGAAACATCTCTAAATTTTTGGGTGACCTATGGGAGAGATGAGTCTCTAGATTGAAGGGCTAGTTCCCTTACACAACACCTAAAACTAACTACTAACCTAATTGATTTGAAGTAAAAGGAATAGAAGGATATTTAAAATAATATAATAGATATGATGCACCAATATTAACTCCACAATCCTACTTTAACTTACACTATCAAGGGTAATTGATAAAATTGATCTCAACACCCAAGGTTCTCCCAATAAAAGTGTTTCAACATGAAGGTAGAAAGCAATGAATTTCTCAAAGCATATGAATAGTAGGTATGATAATAAATAATAATATTATTATTCACACCTAAAGAGACATAAAAAAATTAATTACACATCATGTGACCTACTATAATTTATATTACTTACACCAAGCATGAAAGAATGAGATGAACACAAGGATATATGACTATCACTTGCCATTCAACTATGAACTACTTCACACAATTAAGAAATAATTTGAGAAAATAAAACCACTTTTTAATATTTTATTCAAATTAAAAATTATTAGTCAGTTTAGCAAGGATTCACCATACCAAATATGGATATCTTACAAGGCCAAAAGTGGCAACTTATATAGAGAATTGAGGAAGAGAGAAAGGGGCATAGAAGAAGAAGATTTCCAAGTGTGTACATGGAAGTTAAAAAAATATGGAGCTATAAAATATTTAAATAGGTCCCTAAGGACATATGTCTCTCCTTTAAACATGCCTCATCATCCAATTTTCATGAGAGTTGGAAACTCAGCTTGACACTTTGCACAACTCCTCAAAACTACCCTTTTTAGCATATGAGAAGTGAAAAAAGGACATTTTAATAATAAATTTGATATGATATGATTTTATATATATCATTTGACACTTATTATGCATTTATAAATTCCCCTAGTCTAATATTTTAGTATCAATTATCATTCATATGCATAGGTGTCTTGAAACTCCCTCATCTCCCATGCATAGCCTTGTCCAAGTGGCTCAAAACTTGAGTTCATATTATTTAAGCCATTATCTATATACCTTATTAGAATTGAATCAATACATTTTGGTTCCTAAAATAACTCCCAAGACTCCATTTTACTCTTCAAGCTCTCATTAGGCCTATTTTCCTTGTAAACTTAAAATCATGTAAACCTCCTTGTGTAGGACAATGTATAGATGGTACCAAAAAAATAAGGCCATATTTGAGGACCTGTTAACATTTTTGGCCTCAAAATACAAATGTTAACCCCTATCATTTGAAGCTTTGATGATCATTACCTTAGGTTGCTTTTATATACCCCTTAGTGTCCTTGTTTAAATAAAAATGACTAACACAGGCCTTGAGAAGCCAGACCATCATATGCACATCATGAAAAAATGAGCAAAGCAAACTGATCATGCATTTAATAAATAAACCTATAGAATCAACCAAATACAAAATATTAAAAAATAATGATGTACTTTATCCCAAGATAAACCCCTAAAAATTAGGTTCTTCAATGAGCCTTTTATATCAAGTTACAAGCATTAAAGTTGAACCTACAGAATAAGACATGCATGGGGACATCAAACTTAATCCATGAGAACTAAAAATTTAGATTCAAATAATCCCAAGAATGAGAAAGCAATTGGTAAGTGTTCAAATCTTTGGAGCTAATATGAATATCTAATGATGAGTTGATAATCTTCAATATCAGTGGTTCCCAAGATCTAATGGTACAAATTCATTTATACATCTAAGATCAATAGTGAGCATCAATTCAAAAAGTCAAAATGAATGAATTGAAATGAAGTGGAAAGATTTTAGGTACTTATTAGATGATCTAATGGTGAGTGTCAACTGATAAATGTGAGTGGGTCTAGGTAGATTAATGGTGTGTGTGTATTTATACACAAAGATATAATTATGAGAAATGAGTCAATAAGTCAATGAATCTCAAAGCCAAATGAGAATATACCAAGTGTCACAACTACATTAGGCTAGTATAAGATCAATAGTTTACATTTATTCATATATAAGTAAATCTACAATGTGAATGAGGTTAAATATTCAAAAGACTGATAGTAGGATCTTGCAGAACAAATGAAGAATTGACACTTGGCATAATATGAGAGGGACTAGATCAAGATCAATGGTCAATATTAAAATTTGAAAGCCAATGGAAAATAAAAGTGACTTGGTTTGAATAAGAAACAAGCTCTATAAGTTTACTCATCACCATCAAAGCTCAATCAAATACCATCTATAAGGAAGACCCATGCTTATATTTTGAGGTAGGGGTAGATGTTTGATCTTGGAGAAATATCTTAATAGTCAACATGGTCATTTCCTTGACATGCAGATAAACTTGTAACCATTTAAAGTAGATAGTCATAACCCTATCAGGTCCATGCATATGAAGACTTTGTCTTTATAGTATAGGAAATTAAAATATTGGCATTGAAGTGTTTATCTTGGAGTTCAAGCTAATTTTCTATGATGTTCATCTTCTCTTCACATGGATATTTCCATGCACTTTTAGTCATTTAGTACCAGATCATGCAAAGAAAGGCTAAAATGAATTTAAATAGTCATCAAGTGCTAAATCATTCTTAATTGACCGTGTAACTAATTTTTCATGCATTTGCCATATACTCTATGCAAACAAAGGTAGTCAGACACTTCAAACTTAGATTCAAGCTTGAGTTAACAATCAAGGGTGGGCATAGTTTATCATGCAAGGGTTTACCAACTTGACAAGGGTTCACAACCTTCCTTTTGACACCATAATTTAAGATCATGTATGATTTTGAAGACTTCAAGGATATTTTGAGACTTGATTTAATATTGTAAAATAATTTTAGTTTTAAGTTAACTGAAGCAAGACTAATCCTTATCTCATTTACTCTAGTTGGCTAGAGTCTTTACTTTTTTGCTATATATGTAGCCTCTTGAAATCATTTTAGGGGAAACTCTAAAGTTGGTATACAGAGAGATATAGAAATTTTAACTTGAACCTATTGGTAATTTGGTCTATCAAGGCTAAATTCCAACCCATGCAATTCAAAATTTTCCATAAATTATTAACATCTTCAATTAATCTAAAACTATATATGTTGGCCCAAAAAGGAGAATTTTGATCTTTAATTATAAAAATGGGAGTTTAAAATCTTTAAAAACATTTAAAATTACCTTTGGCCATATTTTCATATATTACTTAAGCTAAATCAAAAGTTTCAAAAGCTTAAAAGGTGTTTTAATGCCTTCTTAAACCAAAAAGACCATTTTACCTCCCACGTGCCAAGTTGGGCTTAATAAAGCATGGAAAATCCTAATTTTGATGCCTAAACATGAAAAATCCTAGTGTAAATATTCATCATGCATAAATTTGGTTGTGGAAGGCTTAGTTTACTTTAAAAGGCCAAAATAAAACTTATTTCATTCACTTTTACAAAGAGAAGTATCGATCTATATTGATTCTGTACACCATAGGTAGGGAATATGAAGAACGGGTAATGACAAATCTCCATTAATAATTTCATGGTGTTTGTATGTATAACATGCCCTAAACTATTCAATTCTAGGTAATTTCCAACTTTTCATAAAGTGATTTGCTTACAATTTCCATACTTTTTCAAGAACCACTTCAAGCATGTCTAGTTCAAAGAGAGTTGACTAGTCTTTACTAGTTAACTAGTTTCATGCATTATTCATGCCATTTCATGGAATAAGGGTCCCTGATTCAACTTTAACTCACCTCAAGTTTGATTTAACATTAAAATTTTGGTGTATCTTTCATGCAAAGGAGAGTTGAGTTGTTAAATGGGGCCCACCTCTTATTCCAATGCCAAAAGGAGTAGCATGCAAGACAAAAGAGAAAAGGAGATTATTCAATAATTTAATATCAATTTGTAACTAAAATTGGACTTAATTTGACATGAATTTCACCTCCCCTTATCTTTTCAATTCCAATCTCTTAGCTAATTTATGATTTTGCTATATATTGTAGGCTTTTTATCCATTTTTCATTATCCATCTTTCTCTTGGCACGACCAAACTCTGCCAAGATTCAGTTTTGTAACCTTTTTAGATAAATAAAATGATTATTTCAGATTCCATTATCCTATTATAGTGTATTTTTATTATTTTAATTTTCATATGTGGTAGAAATTTCTCCTTTGTCAAGTCCTAATCTCACCAAGTTACTAGTTTATCATATTATGTTAGTCATGTTCAGTGCTTAATCTCATTTGATTGAGATGATAGTGGATATAAGTTTTTGTTTAGTGCCTTAAATTAGGCTTATTGTATCATTTATAGCAAGCTTTAATCAACTGATAAAACCTCTACATGAAATATTGATGCATAGGAGTTAATTGGAGTTATAGAATCAGTCTTTGCTTATCTTATCAATGTTTTAAGAGATTAAATATTATGGATGAACTAGTAATATAGGTGTATCACCAATAGTATAATAGTATTTTCCTTTTAGTATCTCTCTTCCCCTTTTCATCCCAACAATTAATAGTTTAGTAAGCAGTGCAGAGTGATACATCAGAGGAGCTAGCCTCACCAAAATCTAGAGATCTAATATGAGTTTCAGTGTCCCATACCTTAGATCATTCCAATGTTAGTCTAGGTGTGAAAGAGTTTTAGATCCAAATCTATCAACCCTTCAAGAAAGGTGTTATATGGGTTGCTAATAGTTCTAGCATGCCTGGTGGGCACAAATTCATCTATTGAATTACATAATTTGTAGTATATTCACCTTTAAAGCTATTTTATAGTATTATTATGGTCCTTATCGCAAGGTAAAAGGTATATTTTGTTCATAATTTTAGTTATCTTCATGATTTTCTAAGCTATGATATCCTATAGAGAAGAATTATGTCATTATTCTCCTTACCAGTAGTTCTAGTATGATCCTCATGACCCATATCATCCCTCTCATGAGCCATATCATCCATATGATGAGTATAAAAAACTTTATTAGCAATATCAAATCTCATACTATTCCTATAACATCCCTCATGGGTCTTTTTATCCTCTTGATCAGCCCAATCAAGTCCCAAATCAATTCATATCAAGCTTCAAGAAAACTCTATTTGTCTATGAGAAAGAGATGATACGTATAGACACTAAGAGGAGATATAGAGAGGATATTTCCAAGTATGAAATTAAAATCATGAGAGAAAATTTTTAGTGGGTTAAGGAGGTATGTGACACTTTCATAAGGAAAGGTCACTCAAGGTTTAGTTTTGGTATTCTAGACATTGGAGGTCTAATACTAAATATTGAAGAAAGGTTGGTGGTTTATGAGAAAACCTAGGGTCATCATAATAAAAATTATATCCCCATAGTTCTACCCCTTTCCATTTATGATCAGAAAAATAATATTTATCAAAACCCTCATGAGTAAAACTAAGCCTTATCTATCTTTCCTACTTGGAAATCCATCCAAGAGAGCTCTCAAAAAATTGAAGAAGTTTGTTATGAGGAGACTAATTTTCAATTTGCACAAACCATACAGGAGCCTAAATATTCAAGTTTTCAAAAATATATCTTTAGTTATTTGATCCATTATTTTGAGGCTAATATAGCCAAATAGATTGAGCTTGTAAATCAACATCTTCACTATTTAATGGCAGCTGCAAAGGCAACACAGCAGCAGGTTCCTTCTTTCACATCCATGGCTACCACAAGTCAATTAGAGAAGTTTCTAAATCCAAGTTCATGACTTTTAATTAGGCACAATCATATATGGATAAGTAAGAACAATAAATCATCATTTAGGATGTTCAAATCAAGCTAGAGATCATTCATCCTCCACTTCCTTCTCCTCAAAAACCCAAGTCCTTTCCTTCATGGAAAGCCATTTAAGAAAAAGTGTAGTAGAGAGAGGAGGTGAAGATGATACAAGAAGATCAACCTCAGGAGAAAAATTAGGTATCTATGGTAACTTATGTGGAACTTTCCTATCTTATTGAATAAATTTATGGATCTACGATGCCACTTTTGGAGCAAGAACCTCTTCTTTGTGAGGCAAATGAAGAAAATAAAACCAAAGGATAGAAAATAAAGGTGACTTGAGTGATCAAGAAGAAGAAATAATTATTGGGACACCACTTGGAAATTACAAGCATGATTTCATCTTTCATGATGTCAAATAAAATGAGATACAGGTTGAGATACAAGTACAAAAACAAGTTTTAGAACTTGTTGAATTGACCATTAATGAATGTAAGCCAGCTAAAGAGGATAAGAGTGAAGGTAATTATGATTATTTATGGCATCAATGTATGGATATTTGTAATGAATATCAATATTTTCAATATCTCACACTTCTCAAGGAAGATCTTAAAGACAAACCAACTATTGAATCTATCCATTTTGGCTCATAAGAAGGGAAAATTCATGAAGATAAGAATAACGAACAAGTATTGGTTGATCTAGTACCTCAAGTCATTGCTCTTGATCACCAATAAAATGAGTAAATCCTGACCTTTAGCATGCCTAAAGAGGTACCAAATATCAATCATGAAGATTTGGATGAGTCACTTATCCATGAGGAGCATAATCAAGATACAATAGAAGAGATTTCAAATCATTAGCAGTTCATAAATGAAGAAGAATTGAAGATGTTCTTGCAAAGTACATGGATCTAGGAGTAGTATGATTGGATCTTGGATCCATAGCTTCAATAAATGTACTTAAGAATGGAGGTTGGAATCCCAACTACATCATTAAGAAGACATTAACATCCAATTGCTCTTAGCTATAGAAGAGAGCTATCAAGAGATGGAAAATACATGTCAAGGTTCCATGGTGGATAAAAAAGCTTCCCATTTGATCCCAAATGAAAGCATCTTATTTTAGATTAGTTTTTATAGGTTTTTTTTATGTCAATAAGTAACATAATTATAAATTTGCTTTCCTTTTGTGTATTTCCTTTTTTCCTTAGATTATTTATTCTTTCTTTCTAGTTTAGTTGTGTTTCCCTTTAGTCTTGTGTCATAATCAGAAAAAGTATTATAAAGCTAAAAAGAATTTATTTGCCAGTGAAATATAGTGAGTTATTTTGACTAGAAAGTTGTTCAACCCCTGTGAGCCACCAAAAATGTTTGTAATTTGGCTTGTTAAGGCCAAATTCCAACCCCTATAATTCAAAATTTTCTAGAAACCGTCAATAACATCTTCTTTTAGTCTAAAACTATATATTTTGACCTAAAAAAGAGAATTTCAATCTTTAATTAGAAAAATGGGAATCTAAAGTCTTTAAAAACATTTAAAATTACCTTTAACCATTTTTTTCATATATGAATTAAGCTAATCAAAATTTTTGAAAGATTAAAAGGTGTTTTAATGACTTTTTAAGCCAAAAAAGGGATTATTTTGCCTCCCACATGCCAAGTTGGGATTAATAAAGCATGGATAAGTCTAATTCTGATTTATAAACGTTTAAAATCCTTGTGTAAATATTCATCATGTATAAATTTGGTAGTGGAAGGCTTAGTTTACTTTAAAATGCCAAAATTAAGATTATTTCATTCACATTCACAAAGAGAAGTACGAATCCATATGGATTCCATATACCATGGGTAAGGAATATGATTAAAAAGGCATGGAAAATATCCATAAATAATTTCATGGTGTTTTAATGTATCACAAGCCCTAAACCATTCAACTTCAACCAATTTCAAACTTTGCACAAAGTGGCCTTCTTACAAGTTTGAGGATGGTACAGTCTATTAGAGAAATATACAGGTATAAATTTTGGGGTGTAAAAAATATACTTAGATGGATTCCTCATGGCTCATGTGGTTATTAAATTATATTCTCCATTCTCATGAACCATCAATTGAATCATGAAAATTTTTGTAGCCTTGTAACTAGAAAGGCAACCAATTTTCCTTAATTTCTCTTCACTTGGGCAAAGTTTCAAGAAAATTAAAGTTGTTCCAGAATCTTGGGGAGTTAATATAACTCTCCATATCTTCCTTTTTTATTCATGTATTTTATGCTCCAACAAAGCTCACAAAAACATCCAGTCCAAATCTGCAATATAGCATGCTTTCAAGGAGAAGTTGTACGGTCATGGAGGGAGAAAGTAGCCTCAAATTTTATTGAGTTTGTGTTTTTAGGGTCTCCATCATATTCTCATGTGCTTTCCTTAATATTTTAAAGGTTTAATAATATTTCATGTCCAATAAGACCATTCACATGCTCTCAAGTTCTCAAATGGGCTAGTTTAGCATATTTTAAGGAATGTTTGCATATTTTAAGGTTTTTGGAGAAATCTATGTTTAATGTTTGGCATGTATCCCTCATCCAATGGTTTCCAAATTTAGGTGGTGTGATGATCATGTGTCCATGTTTTTATACAACTCCTTATCTTGGTATTATCATACTTCCAAATGCATATTTCCCACCTCCACCTCATTCATCCCATACCACTATCTTGTCACTATATCTTTCATTGTGTTAGCCTTTTCTCCCACCCTCCATCTTGTTTTCATCCACATATCCATGTCTTAACACCCCCATACCATCTCCATTCCATGTTACCATCAAGAAAACAATATATGGAGGTCACCATGATCATCAAAGGATGGATAATCACCTAAAAAACATCATAACATAGTCAAAATGAACATCTACATGAGGTGCAAAATAGTCAAATAAATCCAATGGAGTCATTCATCATTAAGGACATCAATATTGGAATGATTATGATCTCATTCATGGTTATAATAGTATATAAAATTAGTCTCACCAAGAATATGAGAGATGATATTAGAAATTATATTTCATATCTAATGGACTCTCCAAGCAATCTACAGTCCATAGTCCATACAAGGGCTCATAATATGCATCAAACCAAAGTGACAGTGAGGGTCATCTATATAATGGTCAATGAAATGACCTTCATCAAGTAAAATAAAGAGAAGTAAAATAGACAAAATTAGCTGTATACCCTTGGTTGAAGGCACATATATCTATAATCCATACATACAGTGCCTAAAAAGATGACCTGTAGGCCTATACAGATCACTACCAAATTAAGGAGGTTTGGTTCATCTAGAGGACTTGTCAAGGTTCATGAAAAGCATTAAGTATTTTTTAATAAATGATGCTTTCATAACCTAATTAAAGTATCATATAAGCCAAAATGAGTCCTAGTAACTATATATAGGGCCTAAATTCACCATCAAGCCTGTACTTTTACAAGGAGGACCACTTATAGTATTGAAATATTGGGTAAGGCTATAAAAGCTTATGCTCAACAAGAAGTAATCAATATCATTTGGGATTGATATTTTAATAAATATAATAAAACCTAGACACTTTAAATTTTGGAAGAGGGATTGATAGCATAAAGTGATAACCTACGGGCCTGTATGGACCACATCTATAGTCAAAATAAGGGTTTTGAATGACCTAAGAGTCCTATCTAGGTCTATAAGTAACATAAAACACTACTAAATGAAGAATAAAAAGTGAATGTTTACCTAGGTAAGTATAAAAGGATTATGTAAGATATAAAATTACCTTTTCAAAATGGTCACCTACAACTTGTTAAGGGTCACTTACAGTATTCAAAAGAACCTACAGGCTGCTCTCCTGTTTGTACTAGTTTCAAACACAGTGATAGTTTGAGGTATTTATGTTTGAGGTTTTGTTTCAAGATACAATGAGTAGTTTTAATAAAACACATTTTTAAGTGAATTTAAATGTTATCCTATAGTCATCAAGTGGTTTGTTGAGACCCTACAACCATACAAGGTCAGACAAGGAACAAAGTCATATGCATGGAGTATGAGGTTAAGGTGTCTTTTTAAAGGCTACTTCCTAAGGGTGACAATGTGAGATGGTTTTAAACCATTAAAAATATTATAAATACCTATTTATATAGTATTTAATCTCATAATGAAACCCTACAACCATCATTTGGATTAAGGTATGTAATAGTCCAGCAGATAAGCTAAAGGTTAGTGCCTTCTAAGGAAGGTCTCATATTTTAGTTCATGGTGATCAAGAAGGCATGTCAAGTTTCAAAGGAATAATAGAGAATAAAAATCAAACAAATGACAATTAAGGATCATTCCATTTAACCAATCATATATTCAAGGTCAACTACAAGCATTTGCACCTACAGCTAAACTGAAACCATTATCCTAGAGCACATTAATGAAAGGATTAAAAGATCTATTTTGAGTCAGGAGGGTTGATGTTGTGATTTTAGAAGGTATAAATCATCAATGGAAATATTATTTTTTTAAATCTTGATCAAACACTATTACTTCCAAGCATGATATGGAGCTACAACTAGTGTACAAAAATTGACTGTATGAAGTCAAAAATGCCTTGTTTAGGTGTTAAAACATGCTTGAAGAGGGGTGGATGATGTTTTAAAGAATATTTAAGTGAATATTTAGATAATTTAAGATTATTTTTATTTTTAAAACATCCATTACCTATGAAATAAGCTCCAATAACATGAAAATATAGTCAAGTATGCACACAGTCTATGCAAAAGGAGGCATTTTTAAAGCAAATTTAAATATTTTCACATATAAAAGTGGATATTAGACTTTAAATATGTTAAACATCATAATTATTAGTTTATTAATCATAAATACAAGTTTCAAGGCCATTTGACAAGTGAAAGTGCTTGTTATTTTATCATAGTCATCAGCGTGTCTATTTGAGGTCACCATTGGAGCAAGCAATGTTTTGAGGTGCCATAGAGGTTTCTAAGCCAATGTGAAAGTTTTAAAAGTATGGTATGATATTTTTAAATCATAATAATACCTTTAAATAGTGTGAAAACTAAAAAATATATGAAAACCATGTTCATACAGGCTTTTTCCAGCAAGTAAGCATATAGGCCAAAAAGGCATTTTTGACTTTTCAAGAAAGAATGTAATTTTAGAGTGATTCTATAACATTTTACAGAGACCATAATTATTTTTTCAGTAATTTATAGGTAGGTAAGTATTCATTTTCATCCTGGTGAAGAATTTTAATTTATGTAGTTCTAGACACCCTTCCAAGCCACCTATTCAGATATTCATATCTTTCATCGCATAAGGAGTTTGGAAAAACAATATTAGAATGATTTGAGTACCACTATGAAATTATTATTAATTAAAAAATTAGGTTAGTTTAGGTGATATGTTTTATGAACAAGTGCTAAGAGGGTAGGTAGCCCAAAATGCAAGTAAAACCCTATAAACAATTTTCCTCCATGTGATAACTTTGCATATATTTTACATGGGAACCAAATATTTTTAGGGATGATAGGGGGTATGCTTAATACAAATAAATTTAATTTTTATGTATTTACTTCATGAATCATCATTTGAAATATTTAGCTTCAAAACCTTCCCAAACCCTCAAAAAAGCTAGTTTTACAAAAAGTTGATTTTATTTACATAAAATCACCATAAATCAATCTAAAATCTATTAAAACATAAATTAAACTCATATGTTATTCTATAAATTCAAATTTTATGTACGTATTTGTATGGATTAGGGTATAAATTAGGGCTTTTGGAGAAAAGTGCTTGGAAAATGAGATAGAATATAGTTTACATGAAAAAAAATCCATGGATGATGAATCTTGAGACTTTTTATTTTTCCTTAAGTCATAATTTTTTCAATAATATACCTATAAGTTCCCCAACCATCTCAATCAAAATAGCCACTCTACAGGAAAATGGGGCAAAATTGACCTAGTCAACCATATTAACTGAATGGCAAGAGTTTTATCATCAAAATCACCTATCTCATGATGGGAGAAGTTGATTAAAGTTGAATTTCATTATTTTTTAGGTTTCAAGGTTTTTTTTAGGTTCCAAGGATTCCAAGTGTAAAGATAGGCTATTAGGCCTAATTGGACTAATTGGTTAAATAATCAAGTTTAAACTTGGAGTTGAGATGGATATCAAATGAGTCTACATGGAGCTTCTATGCTGAATATCTATTTTTCACATAAATATTCATGCAAATTTTTAAGAATTAAAGTGCCACTTCAAGCATGTTTAGTTCAAAAGGAGTTGACTAGTTCTTAGTAGTTAACTAGTTTCATGCATTCTTCATGTCATTTCATGCAAGAAGGGTCCCCACTTCAACTTCAACTCACATAAATTTTGGTGTAGATTTCATGCAAAGGAAAGTTGAATTATCAAATGGGCCCCACCTCTTATTCCAATGCCAAAAGGAGCAACATGCAAGACAACAGAGAAAAGGAGATTATTCAAGACTTTAATATCAATCTGTAACTACAATTATACTTGAGTTGACATGAAGTTTACCTCCCCTTATCTTTTTAACACCAATATATTGGCTAATTTTTGTTTTTGATATATATTTTAGTCTTTTTAGCCATTTTTCATTATCCATCTTTCTCTTGGCATGACCAAACTCTACCAAGATTGAGTTTTGTAACCTTTTCAGATAAATAAAATGATTATTTTAGATTCGATTATGCTGGTATAGTTCATTTTTATCAATTTGATTTGCATGTGGTATAAATTTCTCCTTTGTCAATTCTTGATCTCACCAAGTTACTAGTTTGTCATATTATGTAAGTCATGTTCAGTGTTTAATGTCATTTGATTGAGCTGACAATGGATATAAGTGGTTGGTTAGTGCCTTGAATCAGGCCTATTCCATCATTTCTATCAAGCTTTGATCAACTAATAAAACCTCTACATGAAATACTAGTGCATAGGAGTCAATTGGAATTGTAGATTTAGTCTTTATTTGTCTTATCTATGTTTTAAGATCTCAAATAGAGTGGATGAACTAGTAATATAGGTGTATCACTAATAGTAGAATATGATTTCCCTTTCATTATTTATCTTCCCCTTTTCATCCTAATAATCATTAGTCTAGTAAGAAATGCAAAGTGATACATCAGAGGAGTTAACCTCACCAAAATCTAGAGGTCTAATTTGAGTTCATGTGCCCCACACCTCAGATCATTCTAATTTTAGTCTAGGTGTGAAGGAGTTTCAAAGCCAAATCTTTCAAGCCTTCAAATAGGGTGTTATCTGGGTTGCTAACAGTTCTATAATGCCCGATGGGACACAAATTCATCTATTAGAGTACATAGTTTGAAGTATATTCATATTCAAAACTAGTTTCTTGTACTTCTATGGTCCTTATCTCAAGTTAAAAGGTATATTATGTTAATAATTTCAATTATCTTCATGATTTTATAAGATATGGTAGCCTACAAAGAATAATTATGTCATTCTTCTCCTTACCAGTCATTCTAGTATGATCCTCATGACCCATATCAACGCTTTCATGAGCCATATTTGATATATGATGAGTATACAAAGATTTATTAGCAATATCAAATCTCATACCAGTACTATAATATCCCTCATGAGTCTTTTTATCCTTCTGATCAGCCTAATCAAGTCTAAAATCAATTCATCTCAAGCTTCAAGAAAACTCTATTTGGATATGAGAAAGAGATGATAAGTATAGACACTAAGAGGATCTATAAATAAGATATTTCCAATTATGAAATTTAGATCATGAGATCAAATTTATAAAGGGATAAAGATGTATATACAACTATCATAAGGCAAGGTCACTCAAAGTTTATTTTTGATATTCTAGACATTGAAGGTCTAACAATAAATATTGAAGAAAGGTTGGTGGTTTATGAGAAACCCCAGGGTCATCATAATCAACATTATATTCCCATAGATATACCCTTTTCCCTTAATTATCATCAAACTAATGTTTATCTTATCCCTCATGAGTCAAACCAAGCCTTGCCTAGCTTTCCTACCTAAAAATCCATCAAGATAGGTCTCAAAATGTAGAAGTTTGTTATGAGGAGACTAATTTTTTAGATTGCATAGACCATACAAGAGCCTACATCTTAAATTTTGTAGGAAGATATCTCTAGTGATTTAATCCATGATTTTAAGGATAATCTAGCCAAATAGATTGAGCTTGTAAATCAACATCTTCACTATTCAATGGCAGCTACAAAGGTAACACAATAATAGGTTTCTTCTTTCACATCCATGGTTACTACAAGTTTAATTTAATAAGTTTATAAACCTAAGTTCATGACTTGGAATCAGGTAAAATAGTCCATGGAGAAATAAGAATAATCAAGAATCATTTAGGATGTTGAAAGCAAGCCAGAGATCATTCAACCTCTAATTCCTTCTCCTCAAAAACCCAAGTCCTTTCCTTCATAGAAATCCATTCAATAAAAAGTGCAATAGAGAAAGGAGGCAAAGATGATCCAAGAAGAGTAACCTTAGGAGAAAAATTACATATTTATGGTAACATATGTAGACCTTTCTTATCTTATTGAATACTTTTAGGGATTTACCATGCCACTTTTGGAGCAAGAACCTCTTCTTTGTGAGGAAAATGAAGAAGATGCATCCAAAGAGATAAAAAATAAAGGTGACTTGAGTGATAAATAAGAATAAATCATTATTGGGTCACCACTTGGAAATGACAAGAATTATTTCATCTTTCATGATGTCAAAGAAAATGAGATAGAGGTTGAGATACAAGTACAAAAAAAAGTGCAATAAGAAGTTTCAGAACTTACTGAATTGACCATTGATGAATGCAAACTATCCAAAGAGGATAAGAGTGAAGGTAATTATGATGATTTATAGCATCAATATATGGATATTTATAATTAATATAAATATTTTTAGGATTTTACACTTACCATGGAAGATCTTAAAGACCAACTAACTATTGAATCTATCCATTTTGGCTCACAATAAGAGCAAGTTCATGAAGATAAGAAGAATGAACAAGTGTTGGATGATCTATTACCTCAAGTCATTACTCTTGATCACCAATAAAATGAGAAAAAAATTCCCTTTAGTATGCCTAAAGAGGTATAAAATATCAATCATGAAGATTTTCACAAGTCACCTATCCATGAGGAGTAGAATCAAGGTATAATGGAAGAGATATCAGATCATTGGTAGCTCATAAATAAAGAAGAATTGAAGATGTTATTGAAAATTACATGGATCTAGGAGTAGTATGATTGGGTCTTGGATCCATACCTTTAATCAATGTACTGAAGGATGGAGGTTAGAATCCCATCTACATCACTAATAAGACATGAACATCCAATTGCTCTTAGTTGTATAAGAGTGCTATAAAGAGATGGTAAATACATTTCAAGGTTCCATGATGGACCAAAAAAATTCCCATTTCATCCTAAAATAAATAATATTACTTCATATTAGTTTTTATAGGTTTATTTTATGTCAATATGTGAGTATCACAAGAAATAGTCTGCTTCCCTTTTGTTTTTTTTCCTTACATTAGTTATTCTTTCTTACTAGTTTAGTTGTGCTTCCCTTTAGTCTTGTTGTATCGTAGTCAGAAAAGGTATTTTAAAGCCCAAAAAAGTCTATTTTATAGTGAAATACAATGGGTTATTTTAACTAGCAAGTTATTCAACCCCATGTGAGTTGCCAAAAATGTTGGTAATTTGGCATGTCAAGGCCAAATTACAAACCCCTATAATTCGAAATTTTCCAGAAACCATCAATAACATCTTCAACCAATCTAAAACTATATATTTTAACCTAAAAAGGAGAATTTTTATCTTTAATTATAAAAATGGGACTCAAAATTCATTAAAAACATTTAAAATTACCTTTGTTCATCTTTGCATATATGACTTCAACTAAATTCAAAGTTTCAAAAGCTTAAAAAGTGTTTTAATGCCTTTTTAAGCTAAAAAGGGGACTATTTTGCCTCCCAAATGCCAAGTTTGGATTAATAAAGCATGAAAAAGTCTAATTTCCATGTATAAACATGTAAAATACTTGTGTAAATTTTTATCAAGTATAAATTTGGTGGTGGAAGGCTTAGTTTACTTTAAAACGCCAAAATTAAGCTTATTTCATTCACTTTCACAAAGAGAAGTATGGATCTATGTGGATTCCATATACCATGGGTATGGAATATGAATAAAATGTGATAAAAAAATTTCATAAATAATTTCTTGGTGTTTGGATGCATCAAAATCCCTAAACCATTCACCTTCAGCCAATTTCAAACTTTGCACAAAGAGACCTACTTGCAGGTTTGAGGATGGTATAGTCTAATGGAGAAATATGCAGGTCTAACTTTTGGGGTTAAAAACTATAATAAAATGTATTCCTCATTTATTATATGGTTATTTAATTATATTATCCATTCTCATGAACCATCAATTTGAAATCAGGGAAATTTTTATAGCCTTGCAACCAGAAAGGCAATCGATTTTCCTCAATTTCTCTTTACCTAGGTAGAGTTTTAATAAAATTAAATTTATTCAAAAATATTAGAGACTTAACCTACCTCTCCATATATTTATTTATCTATTATTCATGAATTTTTTTGTCTAATAAAGATCATAAAAATAGATAGTCCAAATATGCAATATAGTATGCTTTTAAGAAGTTGTATGGTCATGGAGGGAGAAGGCAACCTCCAATTTTATTAAGTTTGTGTTTTTAGGGTCTCCATAATTTTATAATGTTATTTCCTCAATATTTCCAAAGTTTCATAGGCTTTCATGTCTAATAAGACCATTCACATGCTCTCAAGTGTCTCAAATGGGCTAGTTTAGCATATTTTAAGGAATGTTTTCATATTTTAAGGTTATTAGAGAAATCTATGTTTAATGTTTGGCCTGTATCCCTCCTCCAATAGTTTCCAAATTTAGGTAGTGTGATGATAACTTTTCCATGTTTATCTAAAACTCCTTGTCTTGGTCTTATCATGCTTCCAAGTACTTTTTTCCCACCTCCACCTCATTTACCCCATACCATTATCTTGTCATTGTAACTTCCACTATGTTTAACCTTTTCTCCCACCCTCCATCTTGTTTTCATCCACATATCCATGTCATACCATCCCCATACCATTTAAATTCCATGTTTCCATAAATATATCAAGAGATGGAGGTCACCATGATCATGAAAGGAAGGATAATCACCTACAAATCATCATAATATAGTTAAAATGAACATCTACACAAGGTGAAAAATAGTCAAGGAAATCTAATGAAGTCATTAATCATTAAGGACATCAATATTGGAATAATTTTGATCTCATTCATGGTTTTATTAGTCTATAAAAGTATTCTCACCAAGAATATGAGAGATAAGAGTAGGAATTAGATTCATATCCAAGCACTCTACAGTCCACAGTCCGTACAAGGGCTCATAATATACATCAAGCCAAGGTGATAGCGAGGGTATCTCTATAATGGTCAATGCAATGACCTTCATCAAGTAAAATCAAGAGGATTAATAAAGACTAAATTATGTGTATACCCTTGGTTGAAGGCGCATACAATAATAATATGTACATATAGTGCCTACAAAGATGACCTATAGTCTTATACATATAACTACCCAATTAAGGAGGTTTTGATCATCTAGAGGACTTTTTAGGGTTCATGAAAATCATTAAGTATTTTTGAATAAAGGATACTTTCATAACCTAATTCAAGTATCATATAAGCCACTAGGAGTCTTAGTAACTATCTATATACGTAAAGTCACTTTCAAGCATGTACCTTTGGAAGGGGAACCACCTATAGTATTGAAAGACTGGGTAAAGCTAGAAAATATTATGCTCAACAAGAAGTAATACATAGAATTTAGGATTGATATTTTCATAAATGGACTAAAAAATAGACACTTTCAAGTTTATAGGAGAACTTGATAGCATAAAGTGATAACTTGTAGGCCTGTACAGACCACATCTATAGTCAAAAGAATGGTTTTGAATGCCCCAAGAGTCTTATCTAGGTCTATAAGGAGCATAAAACACTACTAAATGAATAGTACCAAGTGAATTATTACCTAGTTAAGTATAAAATGAGTATGTAAGAAGTAAAATTCCCATTTCAAAATGGTCACCTACAATTTGTTAAGGGTCACCTACAATAGTCAAAGGAACCTATAGGTTACTCTCCTTTTTCTACTAGTTTCAAACAAAATGATAGTTTAATCATATTCATGTTTGTGGTTTTTTTTCAATATTAATATTAATATGTTTCATCAAACACCTTTTGAAGTTAACTCTAAATTTTATCCTATTTGCATCAAGTGGTTCGATGAGACCCTACAACCATACAAGGTCAAATAAGTAACATAGTCATATATATGGAGTATGATTTTAAGGTGTGTGTTTAGAGGCTAGTTATTGAGGGTGAAAATGTGTGATGGTTTTAAACCATGAAAATTATTATAAATACATATTGATACAACATTACATCTCATAATGAAACCCTATAGCCATCATCTGGCTTAAGGAATGTTATAGGTTAGTAAATAAGCCGAGGGTTAGTGCCTTCTAAGGAAGGTCTCATGTTTAAATTCATGGTGATAAATAAGGCATGTAAAGTTTCAAAGTAATAATATATAATAAAACTCATACAAATTTAAATGAAGGATCAATCCATGTAGTGAAGCATACAGTCAAGGTTAACTACAAGCATTTGTACTTACAGCTAAACCTAAAACACAGTCTTAGACCACATAATGAAAGGACTAAAAGATCATTTTTTGAGTCAGGAGGGTTTATGTTGTTAATTAATAAGGTATAAATAATAAAATTACATTTAAAAAAAATCTTGATCAAACACTATTACTTCCAAGCATGATATGGAGCTACAACTAGTGTACAAAAATTGATTGCGTAAAGTTAAAAATGCCTTTTTTGGGGGTCAAAACATGATTGAAGAGGGGTGGATGATCATTTAAAGAATATTTAAGGGAATATTAAGCTAATTTAAGATTATTTTTATACATAAAACATACATTACCTATGAAATCATTTCCAATAACATAAAAATACAGTTAAGTATGCACATAGTCCATGCAAAGGGGACATTTTTTAAGGAAATTTTAAGATTATAACATCTATAAGTGGATTTTTTACTTGAAAATTTTTAAATAGAATAATAATAAGTTTATTAATAATCCATAAAAAATTTAAGTCCATTTTACAAGTGTAAGTTCTCATTGTTTTGTCACAGTCATCAACATGTCTATTTGACGTCACCATTAGAGCAAGCAGTGTTTTGAGGTACCATAGAGGTTATTAAGCCTAGGTGAGAGTTTAAAAAGTATGGAATGATTTATTTACATCATAATAATACCTTAAAATAGTTTAAAAACTCCAAACTATATACAAACCATGCTCATACAGGTTTTTTCCAGTAAGCAAACATATAGGCCAAAAGGGTATTTTTGACTTTTCAAGTAAGAAAATACTTTTAGAGTGATTTTATAGAATGGCACAGAACCCATTATTATTTTTTTATGAATTTAGAGGTAGGGGAAGATCCATTTTCATCATAGTGAAGAATTTCAATTTTTACAGTTCTAGGCACCCTTCCAAGCCACCTATTTAGATGCTCATATCTTTCACCACATGAGGAGTTTGTCCAAAAGATATTAGAATTATTTGAGGAAAAATATTAAATTATTATTAATGAAAAATTTATATATTTTTGAGTGGTTTTTCTTTATAAACAATCCCTAGGAGTGTAGGCAAACTAGAATGCAAGTAAAACCCTATAGGTAGTTTTCCTCCATGTGATAACTTTGCATATCTTTCGAATGGGAACCAAATAATCTTAGGGATGATAGGGGGTTATTTTTAATAAAAATAAATTTAAATATTTTTTTATTTGGAGGTATGTACTTCATGAATCATTATTTGAAGAATTCAACTTCAAAACCCTCTAAAACCCTTCAAAAACTAGTTTTACAAAAAGTTGATTTTCTTGACATAAAATCACCATGCATCATTATTAAAGCTCTTAAAACCTAAACTAAACTTAGATAGGATTATATAAATGTTAATTTAATGTATGGAGTTGTAAGGATCAAGGCATAAATCAATATTTTTGGATAAAAATGCTTGGAAAGTGAGGTACAATGTAGTTTACATGAAAATAAATCCATGGATGCTAAATACTTAGAATTTGTCTTCATCCTCAATTCATAATTTGGTCAAGAATATACCTAGAAGTGCCTCAACTAGATCAATCAAAATATCTACTCTACAAGAAAATGGGGCAAAATGGACCTAGTCAACCCTCTTAACTGAATGGCGAGAGTTTTCTCATCAAAATCACCTATTTCATGATGGGAGAAGTTGATTAAGGTAAAATATCATTGTTTATTTTAGGTTCCATAGAGTCTAAGTGCACAAATAGGCTATTAGGCCATTATTGGCCTAATAGGCCTAATTGATCAAATAATCAAGTTTGAATTTGGCATTGAGATGGCTATAAAATGAGTCTATATAGAGTTTAAACACTACATGTATGTTTTTCACATAGATATTCATGCATATTTTCAAGAATTCAAGTGACACTTCAAGCATGTTCAGTTCAAAGGGAGTTGACTAGTCCTTACTAGTTAACTAGTTTCATGCATTCTTCATGTCATTTCATGCAAGAAGGGTCCCCACATCAGCTTTAAATCACATCAAGCTTGATTTAACATTCAAATTTTTCCATAGATTTAATGCAAAGGAGAATTGAATTTTCAAATGGGGCCCACCTCTTAATCTAATGCCAAAAGGAGCATCATGCAAGATAAATGAGAAAAAGAGTTAATTCAAGACTTTAATATCAATTTGTAACTAAGATTGGACTTGATTTGACATGAAGTTCACCTCCCCTTCTCTTTTAAATTCCAATCTTTTGGATAATTTCTGATTTTTCTATATATTGTAGGCTTTTTAGTTATTTTTCATTATCCATCTTTCTCTTGACATGACCAAACTCTACCAAGATTGAGTTTTATAACCTTTTAAAATAAATAAAATGATTGTTTCATATTCCATTATGATGGTATAGTGTTTTTTTATCAGTTTGATTTGCATATATGGTACAAATTTCTCCTTTGTCAAGTCTTGATCTCACCTAGTTACTAGTTTGTCATATTATGCAAGTCATGTTCAGTGTTTAATGTCATTTGATTGAGTTGATAGTGGATATAAGTGGCTGGTTAGTGCCTTTAATTAATCATATTCCATAATTTCTCTCAAGCTTTGACCAACTGATAAAACATCTAAATGAAATAATGATGCATAAGAGTTAATTGGAGTTGTAGATTCAATCTTTGATTGTTTTATTAGTGTTTTATGAACTCAAATAGAGTGGATGAACCAAGAATATAGGTGTATCACCAAAAATATAATAGGATTCCCTTTTAGTACCTCTCTTCTCCTTTTCATCCTAATAATTAGTAGTTTAGTAAGTAGTACATAGTGATACATCAGAGGATTTAGCCTCATCAAAATCTAGAGGTCTAATCTAAGTTCAAGTGTCCCACACTTTAGATCATTCCAATGTTAGTCTAGGTGTGAAGGAGTTTCAAATCCAAATATATCAAGCCTTTAATCAGGTTTTTATCTGGGTTGCTAATAACACCATAAGGTCCATAAAGAGTTTATTTAGATCAATTTATGGTGGTAGTTTGCATTCAGTATTATGTATTTACATATAAGTGTGATAGTTATCATATTTTAAATGTTCTTTCCTTACGTAATATTTTAGTTTCATCCTCAAAAAATCAATTGAAGAGCTAAGAATAGAAGTTATATTGAATATTTTGTATGTAGTGTCTTTAGAGACATTCATGCACATACCTTCAATTTGTAAATCTTCTTTCAAGCCTTCCTTTAAAACACTAATGTTTAGGATCGGTATATAGAGTTTATTTTTGATCCATATGTGTGCCTTTATTTCAAATATTTCAAAGGATAAATAACTATTAAGGTGCATCACCAAAGGTAAAGTAGGTTTCATTTTCAATTTCTTCCTTTCCCTTTTCATCCCAGTAATCAGTAGTTTAGTAAGTAATGAATAGTGATATAATAAGAGGATCTAGCCTCATCAAAATATAGAGGTCTGATCTAGATATATGCATCCCATATCCTTAAATTATTCCCATGTTAGTCTAGGTATGAGTCAAACTTGATCAGTCTGATCTCTATTAGGTGTTGTCTAGATATTTAATAGTTTTGACACACTCAATGGGACCACTTATTCACACAAGGTGAATCATTTTCAGATTTACATAATTTTCATGCCCCCAAGAGTTGTCACAAGATATTCTATAAAAGGGAAAGAAGTAGTTTTCATTGAGTTACCCTTCCAATCAATAAAGAATAAAAAAGCCTCTTAGTTAAATCCAAAACCTACACCTTCTATTTCCCCTATTATTACATAAAATCCTCCTATTGAAGCTAATATTGTTCAACCACACATTGTTATAAATCCCATACCTTAAATGGTTGTCCCTAAAAGATAAGCCTTTATGCCATTCAATGGTGGTAGTCCTCTAAATCTTACTTAATGGGATGATATCTAGATTCTACTCTAAAGGCTCTTCCTTATTTCGTAGGAGAAAATATAATTACTCCTATAGAACATATTATAGACATTAATAACCCTTGGTCAGGGCATCATGTGACTTTGGAAAATGTAATAATGAGGTTGTTAGGAACTTATTTTCAAGGGAAATCACTTCAATGGTATAGAGGATTGGCTCCTGCATCAATCAATAACTAGGATGAATTTGGAAAGTTCCTGTACAAGCACTTTGAAGAAAAAAGTGATCATCTTTCACTGGTGGAGCAAATTACAACAATCAAGAGATTCAATAATGAATTCATGGAGGATTTCAATTATACGTTCTAGAAGACTTAGGACATAATTATTATAGTGATCAAGCCTACACCCAACTATGCTTTTGTGTACTATCTGAAGGCTCTTAATTCATATGTGGATGTGATGATTCAATCCATGGGACGGAAAAATCTACTTGAATCTTTTAAAGTAACAATCAAGGCTGAAAATTGCCTTATATAAACAAGCAAGTTGTCTCTAAGGCCACCAATGCCTCTCTTTCTAGAGATCCATCCTCTTACTCCAACTATTGCTCTAGTTCTAGATTCAACAAAATTTTATCAAATAGAAGGTGATCAAACTAATAGATTGAGGAAGATAGAGAGTCTTCTCAATACTCATAACAGTAAATTGGTTGTAATTGAAAGATAACAAGCTCCACCATATAGGCCATATCAAAATGCTAATCAAAATTATCAGCACAATAGGCCATCATATCATTCCAATTAGTAAGGACAATGTCATAATTATTAGTTAAGGTAATACAATCCCAATTCTCTAAGTAATTCCAGAGCTCTAGTGCTAATTCAGAGTAATTATGCTCAAGAAGGAAAATGAAACAATCAATGGGATCATGCAAATAACATGGCAATGGATCCAACTAGGGAGAGCTCACATTAGTCTTATATGTAATAGAGTTTAGTTCCTCCTTCATATGAAAACTAGCCACCTTCTTAGAATAAGGAAGCCTGTCTACCACATGGAAATATTCCTTCATTCACTCAAGCAGAAGTTCTAAATCAATAAGGATAAGGTAATGGTAAAGCACCTACTAGAACTACATTTGTAAACTTTTAGGAAGGTGAGAATTCTTTTTAGTATATGGATATAAATCAAAGTCAAAATTGGTCTAATGTCAAAAATTTAGTTGTAACCCATACTAGATCCAAGAAAAGGGCAATTGGTGAAGTTTCAGATCTTGAAAGGGCATCTCTTTTTCCTTCTCATCCATCAAAAATACCACCACTCATGAGCTACCTCAAAATACACCAAATCAACAAATTCAAGATCCAAAGGGGTAGAATGTGAAAGGGCCTTACATTTCTTAGTTCACACAAAATTCAGGAGCATCTCCTACTCCTAAATTGCAAAAAAGGATAACCACTTCTACACTCAATATTGTGGATAATATGAAAAAAATTCAATATCAATCTTTATGTGGGATACACTACTAATCCTAGGATAAAAGGAGTATCTACAAGAAGAGATTTCAATTCTCAATATATCTGATAGACCACCTAAAAATAAAAGAGTAAGTGTTTTTCTAACCAACTCTAATCTATTTTTTGAGCCTCAATCTCCTAAGGTGACTAAGCCTCCTCCATTCTATCTTTTAATTGTCATAGGAGATTGTCTTGTCCATAATTGTATGATTGACAATGGAGTTAATACTTCTATCATGCCTAAATCCATAACTAACAAAGTAGGACTCAAGTATGAACCTCATAAAAAAAGAGTGTTACAGTTGGATGATTCTCCTACTAAGACTATGGGCATCCTCAAAGATCTTAATACTTTACTTGTTGTTTGCCCAAATTTCACCATTTCATATGATATAGTTGTCATTGATTTATCTCCATATTTTTCACTGTGCCTATTTAGAGATTTTACTAATAAAATAGGAGGTTACCTTTCTTTATATTGGTCATACATGTTTTTAAGAACTAGATATGGAACCAAAGTCACTATAATATTAGAGCCTATTTCCATATTTCACCTTGAACCATATATGCTAGATATTTCTAATATGAATTGTAGTATTTTAGAAGAAGATGAGGATACTATTGATAAAAGACATTATAATCCACTTGAAGGCATACTAGATCTACTATAAGATGAGTGGGTTGATAATAACCATGGGTATGAAGAAGCTAGTTTTGGTTTCTACTGCATGCATGAAGAAGGTGACTCATTACTTAGTCTCACTAGCTCAAATCAGGATCAAGAAGGGTTGTGGAATATATTTTTTGAGGGATCCAGATCAAAGAATGGGAGTGGGGATGGTGTAATATTAATTTCACCTCAAAATCAAAGGTAATATTATTTAGTTAGATTTTAGTTTAGTTGGACATCAAATATAGTAGAGTATAAAGTTCTTATTCATGGGCTTTAGTGGGATAAAAAGAGAGGTATTAAGCTTTTACAGGTGAAAGGTGATAGTGAGTTGGTAGTGCAACAAGTCAGAGGTTATAGTATAATAAATAATCCTATCCTAAATTATTAAATTACAAAGTTTGGGATCTCATGAAATATTTCATGGCATTTGATATCTGCTCCATTCCTAGAGGATCCAATCAACATGCAGATAGACTTGCATCCATAGAATCATAATGTGATATAGTGGATCAAATCAAGGACAATAAAGAATAGACCCAAATAAAATTTATATTTAGGCCTTCAATTCCAAATAATGAGGTAAGTTGGTAAGTCTTTGATAGTGACAAACAGATAGCCTGTTTCCTATAGAATGATGCATAATTTTGTTCAAAGAATCAAAATAAATTACAATGCCAATATGAAAATTAGATTGTGAAATTGAGATCAAATAATATGCCTAAAGGTTTATTAAATTTGGAAAAAAATTTAAATTAATATGATCAGCTTAGAAAGGACAATGTAAGCATCTCTTCCAAGGAAGAACATTATGAACAAGTTCACATAGTTGAAGGTAAGTAACTCAAGTGGGGTAAAGTGAACACTGATTTTGAGAGATTATATTTTATTTCATTATGTAATGAGTTCATGTATCTATTTTCTTTGAAATACCATGAGTTTAAAGGTTTTAACCCTAGATTATCACATCATACTATTGATCTTGAATAGGATGTAAAGATAGTAAGGCAAAAGTAAAGACCAATCAATCCAAAGGTTGAAATCTTCATGAAAAAGGAGCTTACCAAACTAATTGACTCAAATATAATATTTCCTATCAATTAATCAACATAGGTAGCAAACCTTGTACCAATGAGAAAGAATAATGGTGAGATAAGACTATGTGTGCATTTCATAGATTTAAACAAAGTGTCACTGAAAGACCTCTATCATCTTCCTTCCATGGATCAAATCTTGTAGAGAGTATGAGGTTCACAAATATTCTCTTTACCAGATGGGAAATCAGGTTACAACTAGATATTAATGAAAGAGCAAGATCAATATAAAACATCTTTCACAACCAAATGGGGTACTTATGCCTAACAAAAGATGCCCTTTAGGCTCTCTAATACTAGAGCCACTTTTCAAAGGGAAATGGATGTTACCTTTCATGGTCTTTTGAGTGAAATGGTCTTATTTTATAATTGATGACATTAATATATTTTAAAATTATCCTAATGATCATCTAACACACTTGAGAGTTTTTTTTTATAGATGCAAACAATTTGGAGTTTTATTGAATCCAAAGAAGTGCATCTTTTCAATGCATGAGGGGAGGCTTCTTAGGCATGTAGTGTCCAAAGATGGTATTTATATTGATTTAGAGAGAATATAATCAATCCTTACTCTATAATTTCCAAAACATAAGAAAGTATTGAAAATATTCTTAGGAAAGTTCAATTTCATCAAAATATTTATTCCTAGATTTGCAAAACTGGTAAGGTCACTCGGTCAGAGAGCTTGGGGTTTAGGTTTTTCATCTCTTTGCTATCCCTCAAGGACATTTGAGTTGAATCCTAATATTTGGTTCCTTATTAATGTTTATGTATACATTTAATATGAGTTTTAGTTGTTTCAAGTTCCCTCCATGAGGTATTTCATACTGTTTTTTCTTTGAGTTCAAATAGACCCCTTGGCCTCAAGATTACCCCTTGCCAATGGAGTGGGCAAGGTTTGAGACAAAAAATGGGTATATTTGATGTTATTATGGCCTTGAAATGACCATTAACATATTTTTTTCACCCATAACCACCATATATACCAAATCATAAGGTGTGGTTGTGCCTATTTAAATCTCAACACTAATTTCTCTCATGGATGGATTATAGGATCTAACTATTTGTGTCCTTGATTGACTATGTATGGAGTTTGAGCTTAGTTTGTTTAATATTATACAATAATTTAGTTAGTATAAAAGTTAATTTATGAACTCTTTTGTAAATCTTAGGTATACCTTAGATTCCTCCATAACATATTTTTCTTCCTTTTAGGCTTATGACCAACCTATGTCATGTACCCTGTAGGTGCCTTTAGATAGTCTTAACTATGTTTTGTGAGTTTAGGACCTCATCTGCTACATCATTAACTACTGAAATATTTATATAATGTTTTTTAATCTCAATTTTTTTCAAACACTACTCTACTCTCTTTCCTCAGGCTTGAATCCACTTTTATAAATTGTATCCTATAGGTGGCTTATAGGATGTTTGATTGTCTTCTTGTGCTTAGACCTCATACTCACACCCATGATATTATCTTATTTATTTAAATTTTTTGAGGTATAAATTTTAGGATTAGATCATCTCTCAACACCTTTTATCCCCCCATTCTATGAATTTTACCTCACACCTTTGAGTCATGACTATAGGTGCTCATTAGGGTTGTATATAAGAGTTTGAACATGCAGTTTTGAACCTAGTGTTTTCCACTTTCCATTATTTTTTAAGGGTCTAGAAAAAATTATTTGATTTAATTATACATACAAATTACATTATCACTTTTTGACATTTTCAAGTTACTTCTCTCTTATTTTTTCATACAGAGTACTGTAGGTGGTCTTTAGACTGTGAACTCAGTTTCTAGGACTATCAAAAACTTATAAGTGACCTAGTTATTCTTTGATTATTTATGCCACTATCTTCATCTACTTTCTGTTTAGGCTATCTTATGCATTATATTGAGATTATGTTTTTATTAGATGTTGATTGATCCAAAATGAGGACCTACAAGCCTAAGGCCTATATGTCATATTAGACTATTTAAGGCTACAAATCTAGCTCTTGAGTTTCAAGATTTTCATACTTATCAAACCAATTCACACCTCCTTATCACTCCTCCATTGTATCATAAATATTAAGGCAATTATTAATCCACCTTCTATCAACTTCAACTCACCCTATAGTTTGTAAAAAACTATAGGTTCAATAAAGTATCTTATGAAATATTGTGTGTAATCTTAGAGAAGTATAGTTAGTTTTAATAACTTTTATGATGGTAGTGAGGCAAGAAAGGAAAATTAATACATGAAGATATGTATCAAGTCTTCTTTATAACTCTAAACATCTCCTATTTACTTCTATAGTCCATACAACTGCATATAAAGGAAACACTTAGTTTTCATTGAAAGTGTATTTAGACTCTTAAATTGATCTTCTCATGCTTCTAGTAGTGAAATATAATCTCAATAACCTACACCATGATATACCTCTATTACTTGAGCCAAAATGGTAATCAAACATACAATGGACTATTCAAACACAAACTATGTCTCTAAAGAGTAAACACTTGAATATATGAAAAAGAAACACATCTTAGACAAGTAGCACATTAACTCTATGAAACTTAGAGACCTTACATGAATAATGAATAATTATAAACCTATGCGAGTGACCATCATGAAGACAAAACATAAATTTGCAATAGGATTCAATGAAATAACTTATGCATTAAGGCACCTTTATTCCAAGTGGAGACACCTCATGGAGATGAGTTTACTAATGAAACCACCATGAAATGGATATTTATTACCTCTAAAAACCACTCTTAAAACCATTTCTCTCCATCAAATTTGGAAGTGGAGAAATAGGGGAAAGAATAGACCCCTCTCAAATGGATAGGCCATAGTGACTTTCTATCACTCTTAATGATTGTTAATAAATAAGAAGCCACCAATATGCAAACTGATGACACTATTTTCAATATTACTAGGACCCCTAAAAATGTCCAAATTTTTATCTCCTAACTCTCTCTCTACCTTAGCCATACCATTTAGTTCAAATTTTCCTTCCTAAGTTTATGAAGGTAATGATGGAGGATAAAAGGTGTTTAGAGTGTCAATCTGACATAAAAATTGTTCCAAAGCTATAAAATGATCTTAGAGAGCCTATGAGACACTTAAAACTACTTACAACTAAAAATTAATCTTTTAAGGCCATACATGTGCTTGTAAAGTGTCTTTTTACCAATTTTAGGCATTAAACTACATATGTTGTCAGACTTTGACTACTCCTAAACATTATCTAACCAATATATGAAATAATGGATGTCTTGTATCTTCTTGAAATGTTTTATCTTTAGAATGGTATGTATAACTCTGCCACATGGGCCAAAAGGTGGCCAAAATGATATTTTTGCATATGAGAGTCAAATAACAAGTTGGAGCATGATATTATTATATTAATGACATCCAAATAACCTTTTATAATGACCCTAAACCAAACTAAACCTTTTACCATTTCAAGGTCATATAATTAACCCTTAGGACTAGACAAGTGAACATAAGACTAGAACTTCGACAATGCTAGACAAGAATAAATATGACCATATGGAACTATTAAAGACCACTTTAGACCATTACAAGACCATGATAAACATTTGAAAAACCTATGAGGTTCTGAACTAGAGAGGGTGACCAATTTTGACTTAGGTTAAAAATTTGGTCAACATGTGTGATCCATATCACTTAATTGTATGCCCATGTATCATATGTAACCTAAATTTCCAACAATGAACTCATGTATATCTCTAAAATCATGTGTATATAAAATGGTTATGTAACTCAATATGTATACCAAAAATAACATCAATCAACTATGTGTATCAGAAAAACATATAATGCATATGTCTTGGTTTTATGATTTTTTAATATTTGTGTTTTTATATTTATGAATATTTAATTTTTTATAGTTTTGAATATTTTAATTAAAATTTCTCAAACTATCCTATGATCTCACAAATGGGATGCATGTGTGTGGGTATTAGATCACATAACATAGTAATTATATCTAGTATAAAATCATATTGAATGTTCATATGTCATCATTACTATAGTTGTAATACTTGGGTGCATTTGTCACATTTTCCTCTATCCTCTAAATATGTCTATGCACAAACATTTCATTTATTTCAACATCACATGTAGGTTTTAATGTCATTTTACTACATCTACATTGGTTTTTATTTATGGTAAAAGTGGGTTATTAAAGGTTACTTCCTCCATTACAAAAATAAAATAAGCCTAGTCTTAAACTTAGGTATATACATAAAATCCTATGAATAGAATAAAATAAAGCCTTAATAATATCTATAGAAGTAAAATTGCCACCAACAAGAACATGGTAAACCATTAAACCTAAGAATGTGGACAAGTCCACCCTTCCAAAAATTCACTCCATTTATTCTTCATGTTACTGAGCATGGCATCTATATTATGAAGAATTTAAGGGTCTAGATTATCCTCAATAACTCATTTCTACTTCTTATCACCTTTAACCTACTTCAAATCTTCCAGTTTCCATTTAGATAACACCTTTAAACCTTCTAGTTTCCAGTTTTTTATTGAATGTTTAAATTTTCATTTTACATAGTTTTTTATCTTTCTAAATTTTTATTGTATTAGTTTTAAACTCAAATGTAACATATTTATTTGGATCATAGATGATGGGTTTCATTTTTGTATCCATTATTGTCCAAATTTAGCCTAATGCTTTTACATTTTAGGCATCAAAAATACTAAATTTTCCACCATCATTGGATGGAAACAAATCAAGAATTTAATGTCCTATTGACCCCTCATCATATAGAGTCTATTTTAGTTTAGTCATTATGTGGCCTAACTATTCTATAAGTTGAATGTGTCATGTATTGGTATGTTAGTATATATTGATTTGTACTTCTTGCGTATAGTCATCTTCAATGAATACTTGAATAGTCAATGAGTTTTTCCATGGATGGTTGAGAAAAAAACTCATGTTTTTTTCATTTTCCATATCATTTTGGAATTTTTATGCGGTGTATCATTCTTAGGTATCTTATTTTGTAAATTTAATAATGCCTCATTACTCAAAAAATTTAATCTTCTATTGTAATATCTCATAGTTATTTTACCCATGGCCAATCACTCTACAGTACCTATAACATGATAATCACCTATAGTAACTATAACATGATAATAACTCTATAGTAGCTATAACATGATTTATATTTTTGATGTGATACAAAAGACATAAACTAGTGTATTGTGAATGACAAAATGATCAAATCTTTATCAAGTAAAAATTGTAAAATAATACTTTATTTTTTTTGTAAATTATTTACATGTAATGTTGGATCATTATATGTGGATTGGTTTGATTATATGAACTCTATGTTGTTAATTAAAATATTATATATTCATCAATTGTACATTATGTGATGTGCAATGCTTATTTGTATTGAGTCATAATATATTTTATAAGGTTACATTTTAATAGAGAAGTTATTATGAGAGATTCCCATCTTAAATTGATATTTCAATAGGCATTTGAATTTATATTCATGTTTTCCTTATAATGTGGATCATGATAAATTTGGTGATATACCATAGAGAACTCATTTTTTACCTTTTTACTTTGAATATATTTATTGATAGATGTATTTATACCCTTTGTAACCATGTGATTGGTTGGAATGGATTCATTCCATTTATGTAACTTAGGTTGACCATAATGTAGACTTTGTTATTTATCAATGCTTACCATGTTTGAATTATCTTGATACTCCCATGGTTATATAGATGTACAGTTTAGATGGGAGATATAACCATCTATATTTTATGGGATTCCATTATAACCATCATCATTATCATCCTCAAAAATCATTAATTCTACATTTTATTATTGATAAACAAAGGGTATTTATTCATTTTTTATGTCATCTATACATTATAGTCCTTACACCACATCTTTCCAAACTAACATGGTTGGTAGAAACACTAATTCATATTCAACCTTACTATTTTCATCTATCTCATATGTATGTGTTTGTCCTACTAGAATGAATTGTAAAAAAGGTGTATGGATGATATATGGATGCATGATTATGGTAGAAATCCTTCCTTTAATTTTACTACTTTATAATACTTAAAATGTTTGTTGTTTGCTAGACATATATGCAAACATACTTCATGTAAAAAGTTTAGGAAATGATGTATGGTACATGGGACATCATCAATATAATTAATTTAGGGTCTAATAATTATTATTTTATAATTAACGTGGTTTGTAATTATCTAAAATATAATGGTTAACATTTTAAGCACCAATGTTATATCTAATGTAATCATTCCTATAGCTTGGCAAGGTAAATTATTAAAACCTATGGTGTTATTATCTATTTTATTAATAGAATATATATTGATATCAAGTTTTAGAATAAATTTTATGTTATAAATGTTAAAAACTAATCTATTATTTATAAACACCCACTTACCCCCTTGTTTAATATATGTACCTAGATAAAACAAAATGGAATATTTTGATCTATAGTTTGTTCTATAGGAAAATAATGTTTTTCAAAATAAATTTTGTCTTATCTATCCTATAATGTATTAACAATGGATGAAAAATAATATATTTATACATTAATATGTAAGGTGGAATCACATAGTTTTGTATTAAAATGTCATTATAAAAAGTGGATCTTTTGAGTAATTCTAATATAGATATTTTTGATTAAGTAATCTTAAGTTAATATATAACATCATAATATCTATTTAAGTTGGCCAATAAATTAAGTGGTGAATTAATATTAGGAAATTTATTATATCTCTAATTTTCACTAAATGATTGTGTATCATACCTCTTCATGTTATGAAAAAGTTGACCTCCATGTATAATATAAGTATAGGTCTAAAAAGCGAGGAGGGATGTTAGGTACAACCATAAGGTATTGAGGGAGAATAAATGAATGGATTCATACATTCCATTTCACTTCAATTAATATTCATAATCATATATAATTCAAAATTCATGTAATATGTGTTACTAAGGATAACTAAGATTTCATCTTATATAATACCATTTGTAGTTTTAATGAAATTAAAATCAGCATATTTTATTGCATGATATATAAACACATTATTTAATATATGAATCATATCTAGAAGTCAAATCCTAATAAATCTAAAACCTTAAGAAAGGTGGAAAAACTAATGTAGAATGAAACCTTGGACATATCATGCTTAACTAAAATAATGTATTCCTAACTTTTTTTCTTATTTTAAATCTAATAGATATTAAATAATTGAAAACTATGCATGATTTAGATTATTTAAAATATTTGAAAAAGTAAACTAATCAAAATTGAAATGGATATATATATATATATATATATATATATATATATATATATATATATATATATATATATATATATATTTCATTATTTAAATTTAGAATTTAAATTGAAATAGAGGAGTAAATTACTTATTTTATTATTATTAATTTTCACTCAAAAAATGTGTTAATATACATGGAAATAGTTTATAATTGCTTCTTCAAATACTCATACCTTAAATAGAGGTTAAAGGCCTATATGGATATTTTTAGTTAATTTTGACCCCTATGGTAGTTAAGACTATCAAGGGGTTACCAAACTATTACTTGAGCACTATGTGGGTTTTTAACTCCTAAGATCCCTATGCCTAAACTACACATGGTTTTCATGTGTACTTAGTGATTCAATCATTTTTTATGATGTCTATTTTCCTTTTATTTATGTATAAAATATAATTGTGTTTTCCAACAAAAAATTCCATTTAAAAATGGGTTAGTATTTTGGGTTGGATAGACCCAACCACTATGCACTAAATGGATGAGATTTTAATACATTTTAATACTTCAAAAAGGGATCAAACGACACATAGTTATCCCACTTACATGTGTGCACTTTTAACATTAAGAGAAATCTAAGATGTAATGAAATATTTTATTCCTTCATAATTGGCACCATGCAAATTTAACTTCACATATTTAGAATTATTTCAATGCACTATTATTTGAAGGGTATTATATGTGTATGAATTTTTTATATTGCATTAATATAATGTTGATTCCTCAAGTTTTCAAGTAAATCTTAAAGTGATATCCAAAATATTTATTAGTCATACCAAGTGAGTATAATCTTAGGAATGATTTTTTTAATTTATAGATTGCCCTTTGTTAATTATAGTTATGAATGACCTAGGAAATATGTTTTATCCAACCTAATGGATACTTTCAATTAAAACAAAAAAATTGAGTGTACCTAAACACTACCAACATAGGCATACCTTAATGGTAATTGACACTATTTAGGAATTACAGGTAGTGTCTTGAAATCATATATCAATGATATGAGATATGGATTAGTCCATATAAGATTATTATATGTTCATCTATAGACTAAGGTGAACCTAAATAGATATGTCTATAAAATTAGGTGGTCAAGACAAAATAAGGGTAAATGCATAGATGGGATGTGTCCTTAAGATATGATGTCACAAAATATTTCACCCTATAGGAGGTTGTTCAAGCCTTATCCATATTTTTTCAACATGGGAATACTTATAGGTATGTGGGTTTACCTATAATAGAATTAGACATCTAGGTTTAAGGGCTAGCTCCATGAATTTGTCTTGAAGTGATTATCACTAAACTAACTATTTGCTTGTGGTAATAGGGAAATAAGTATGAATTAAATAAATTTAATCTAAGTGGGTGATACACCATAAATATTTCCACAAGACCATCATACCTCTTTCACTAAGAACAATGCCTAAAAACTAGCCTCAAAGTCCTAAAATATTCTAACATAAGTGTTTCAATATAGAGGTGATATGCATAAGATAACTCAAGGTAAGTAGAATAGAGATTATATTGTTATATCTAAGGACACTTTTACACTTTAAATGAGACTAAAATAATATCTACACTCTATATGACCTATTAAAATGAGAATTCTTACATAAACATGAAAGGATAAGGAGAAGAAAGGATAGAGTTTATCACTAAACCTCACCATTCATCACTTCAAATTATTAGACAAAATTTTCATGAACTCAAAACCAAATTTATTATATTATTCAAATGAAAATTACAACATCAAACTATTATTTCTTCACCATACATGGTGTGAAATTAATCTATAAGAGCCAAAATGGCTAGTACTTATAGAATTAGAGAGAGGAAAGAAGAGAATGAAGTCCAAGAGTTACTAAACCACTTGTAATTCTGATAAATGGAGTTAAATATGTATAATAATGGAATATTATATATACCATGTAAGTTATACTTGGACAAATGTCCCTCAAGGGAATGAAACTCCTCAAATGTGGCATAAGATTCTTCAACTTGCTCCTTGAAAATTGCCTTCATCATTTGGCCTTCTTTGAGCACTCCAAAACTGAATAGGGACATATGAGATAATTTAAATATGAGTTATGTTTTATAAAAATTATCTAAAATTCATTATATGTGTCCCTAATCATCACTATTCTTCTATCCAAGTCTTCTCACTACTTGCAGTCTTAATCACTCTTGTTTCTCTCACCTTTCACACTTGACACTAAATTTGTCTTCAATTTTACAATCCAATACATAAATAATGTGATGAAACACTTTTAAATAGTCTTAAATCCCATATATTAATTAATTATTCCTTGAAATTACTCCCAATTATATTTATCACCTTCTCACTAGGTGATCACTTCTTATTCATTATGCCAGTTTGGACTGGCTGACATGAAGGTGTTAGTAGAGGCACTTATGAGATTTTATGAAGAAAAAAATGATTATGAGAGGTTATATTATTCCACATCCTAACTTAAAAATTTATTTTCATATTTTTAAATCCTTTTTTACCTACACAATACATAAAATTATCAAGAAAACTAGTCTTACACCCTATCTATAAAAGTGAGGTGGAAACTAAATTTATGGGAAGTAGACTTGGAGAGTCATATAAAATATCCAATAAATTTCATACTAAAACTATCACATATGGATTAATCTCCTTCTTCATCTTTCCAATTAGGTCCTTAGCAAGGGTTTAGGAGGGTTTTAGGTGTTTCTAATCCTTGGCATTTGTTCATAAAGGTCTAATGTTCAACTTGTGAAAAAATTTCCACAAGTAGCAAGTTTGGAACCCTCTTAAACTTATACCAACTCCTTAGACTCCAATTATAATCCTCCATGTTATTGTGAGCTTCCAAATTTATCCTCTCAAGCTTTTCTCTCTATTCTACATACCCTATTATGACCTTAAGCCAATAAATGGCTTCCCTATGAACTTATCTATAAACTATAGGCTCTAACACACTTTATGTATCCTCATGAATATCTCCCAATGCATTATAATGTTAACCTAGTGTTATAAGTTATATCACACCCCATATGGATTTAGGCCTAATCAAGGCTTAATAAGCTTAGTCTGTATATAGCTACTCACCACCTCTGTTGTGTATCTTATCATGACTATGATGATTTTCCTAGGTTTATTCATGTTGAATGTAGCTTACCACATCCTCCTAAAAGGTTTCAATACCTTTCAAATAATTCTCCTAACCTTACTTGTTAAACCTATATATTTTAATAATTTGGGAGTGCCATTTATCTAAGATAGAAAAGAGGGCATCTCCGTTATTATCTCAAGAATTTTAGGGTTATTATAGGCATGGATAGGTCATATATACCATATATATATATATATATATATATATATATATATATATATATATATATATATATATATATATATATATATATATATATATATATATATCCTATAGTTTTTTCATACAAATAGGTCTACCAAACATCTCAAAACCTATGGCAGACTTTAACCCACTGACTGCAGGGTTTTGTGTGTTGGTTGTAGGTGACCCCTTAACACTAAGCCTTTGTTATATTTATTTATTATGATAATTATGTGAGGTGTATACCATAATATATAAGGTTTATCACACATATTTCACTCATAACATTTTCCAAAGATCTCAACTTGCACCCTTAATACTACCTAGGGTAACATGCAGTCAATTATGACTATGTTTCCTTACTTAGAAAGAGGTGCCTTTAAGTTGTACCTACATGGTTAGACATTGTATAAAAAATTTTAAAGACCTTATTTAAGTCTTAAAATTAATTTAACAGCTATCTAGACCTGTTATCATCATATTGGTGCTAGACTATACTCCAAATCACTATGCTCTAGCTCAATGTCATGTTACTGTTGACTATAACTGACCAATTTGGAGCAAAAAGGGGACCTGTAGGTTAATTTCAACTCCTTGAAACATATGATTAACACCCTTGGATATTTTTTATGTCTTTATAGTCATTTATATCTTTCAAGTGTTTATGTTTACATGATTTCATGTCTAGGTGTATGTCATGAGATTGTAGGTGTTTACAGTCAACTATAGGTAACCTTCTTATGAGACAAGGTGAACATGTAGGTGATAGTATGGATCAAGATTTTTTTCGTTTAACCCATTGATGTTATTTAGAATTTTATTTCTCTTTTCACCTTAATTAATTTATTTTACATGGAGATATGTCTCTAAACTACCACCTTTAACCTTCAAACCATTTGAAGTTCTAAGTACTGCAGAGAACATTGAAAACTTGTAGTGAAGAATTACCTACAATGGATGCCTCTTAGCATCATGCTCCTTTGCTAAAACACCAACTACCCTTGTCAAGGCATCTCCCCTATATGAGTGATACATGATGAAAACATTCAAACTCATCTATACCTTCAGTCACCTCATCATATGGTAGTGATAAAAGTTGTCGAGGCTCTATTTTTGAGCTTTTAGGGAAACCTATCCCTAAACTTATTTTCTTAACTTAAAATGACTTCTCAAGTCTTCCTTCCCCTCATAGTTTCACTATTTAATGATTATTACATCCTAAACATTTAAATACCATAATAAATGACTCCTAATATTCTTGAACATCTCTATGCAACACTTTTCAAGCTTTTATGAGGCACACCTATAGATTTTCATGTAAGTCATAGGGCAATGAATGTGGATATGGGTTATATGCATGGAATATGCCTTATGGTTCATCTTGAACCTTATAAAATTATTTAAATTAATTATTTCAACAAAAAATAACTTGAAACTAGATAATTGCTTTGTTTTAATGTGATTGACCTCCTTGAGAGCACCTATAGGTATGCATTAATGGTGTATGACTATGTATATAGTTTGCATTAACTATCACAGTCTATAATATGCTATTTTATAGGTTTATATTGATTAATAATGTAATAATATTATTTTAAACACATATTTTAATCTTCATAACACCTCCATGAACATCTTCAAGACCTCACACCCCTGACTCAGTTGACTATGTATAACAGTCATGCAAAAGGTTGAGTGTATTGTTTGTCCTTTGATTGCAGGATATATGTGTAAGTTTTATAATAAAAAATTAAATTAGGGAGATTTTTATGACTTTAAAATCATTAAATACATCATATAACATCCATTTGAAACCACTACAAAAAAGGAAACATCTGCACTTGGTGAAACCTGACTACAAGTCCACTAGTGATATCAACCTACAACTTGGACTATTTGGCTCATGAATTTAACTCCAAACATAAAAAAATATATTTAAAACATTAAATTATGAATCCCACATCCTTTATAATAAATTTAATGAATTGGATTATATAGACAAGCTCACATAGAAGCAAAACTTACAGGGTGTGGGGATTAGCAAGCAAAATGAGATAGTCGACTTCTTGAGAATGATTAATAAAGCATAGGCATACATTATTAAAAAACATAACATGTAAGTGAATTATAAAAAATTTAATATCCACCAACAAGATAATTTGACCTAGAACCTCTCCTACTAGTCATATCATCAAAAAACCTATTAACTAGTTTTATATGCCTAGTAGAGTGATGGAGAAGAGAAATGGTTTTGGTCCATTTTTTGGTACTTTCAGAGTATATAAATCATTAAAATGGAGTTAATGAAGTTGAATGGTCACTTTATGATATTTTCACACGTGTCATAATCCCTCATAGGTCTTATAACTTCCAAAATTCCCTTTCTTTTAACTATTTTCTTCATTTCACTTAACACCTACAAGTTTTATAGTTAGTAATGACAAAAAATGACATGATCTAACATATTGGATGTTTAAATGTATTTTATAACACTTGAACACCTTGGAAACCATACCACCTTCATTTATGACCCAAACATGACCCCTTAAATGGCATAGAATGACATAAGGACTAAATTAGACTATGACAAAGCTAGAAACACATTAAATGCAATAAGATTAATCATGACACACCCTATATCATGATAATAGGCCCCTATATCAAGTTTTTGACTATGAAATGTTGACCTATTTTGACTTGTGTTCAAAATAGTCAACATTCTTGGTAATTTCCTAAGGGTGGTATGCTTGTTATGCTAAGACCAGTAGCCTAATCCTATCCATTGGGCCATGGAGTCACCTATGTATAATTTTTAAATTGAGATTGACTTTTAAAAAACACTAAACATAAAGGAAAGACAAACAAAACAAGACACAACAAAGGGAAACAAACATGTGTTCAACTAGAACACTTATGCAATACAACATACTAATTGAAATAAAACACATACCTAATCTAATATTTAAAAAACCTTACTCTTGAGGTGAAAACATCATACCATAATTCAATAAGGGTCAAAAATATATCTTCTTAGATATTTTTCACTCCATAAAGGAAATATAGCATGAGAAGCATGCTCATCATCAATCACTTAAATATGTGTATGGTCAAGAAGCTTACCAAATGTATGTCTTATCATGTCTACAAGTGGACTATTTGAAGCCTTAATGAATTTTATTTTTTGCCTTCCAATGGCCTTGACTGGGGCTTTAAGATGATTTATCTTTATCATATTTGAATTACACTCCTCAAACTATAAAATAGGAGTGATGACAACTGCCTTAATCCTTCCATCTTCTTGGGCATGATGTACTTGATGTGTATGATCATCAAGTCCCTTATCATCATGTTCCAATACCTCTAAATTTGGATTTAATTTAGATGGAGATCTTGACTATTCTTTAAGCACAACAAAATTTTCATTGTACTCATGAGACTCCTTTATGACTATAGACTTTTGAACAGTAGATTGATGTTCATCTTCCTTCATAGCATGACACTCATTTTTAGGTTTGATCAAACACTCAATAACTAGTTCATTAGTTTCATCAACAAGCTTGACATTAGATACTAAATTGTTTGGAGGAGAATGGATCTTTCCCAACTAGTCAAATTCTTGACATATGGCATTGAAACTTTTCCATAAGTCATCTTCCTCTTCCTCATGAATGCCATCATCAAGGGAAGCTTCATTAATTCTAGGTATAAATACATCATTTTTCTCACTATAGTAATCAATAAAGTTCCTCAATCTATCATTATAATATGCATGGATCAAGTAGTTACTCTCAGTAGCTTGTGGGAAAGAATGCTCAACACTTACCTTAGCTCCCTCAAATGGTTCTTCATGGATGATATAGATGATAAGTTTAGTTTACTTAAACTATGCATAAGGGTCATTATCATAAGCATCTTCATCATACTCATCTAGAAAAAAGTTAGATATACCCTCAATCTTGAAAGAAGCATAATCATCCACATTATACTCCTCTTTCTCATTGATTACATAATTCAAATTTTAACTTGCCTCTACATAAGGCTCAATGTGAAATCTAGCAATAGGTTGAGTTCTTATGGTCACATTAGTTCCATACCTTGTCATAAAGACCAAGAAGGACCATTAATTTTTGAGTTATCCACCTATCTTGGCTATATAATCTCTTGAAATATAGATTACAAAATGAGTAGGCAGGTCTGCAATAATAATGTCTTGAAGGATGGGAAAACTAGGATAGTCATGGAGGGAGACCTTCAAGTTTTTGATCAACCCTTTTATTTTATTAGGTGTACCATATATTTTAAGTAATACTTTTATATTTTTTTCATACTTTAGGCCCAAATTATTATATACAACTTTGGGAATGACTAATGTAGAAGCTTGACTATCAACTATGCAATTGTGGCCTAGTTTTTCCCCCATTATGAGAGTGAGGTAGAAAGGTGGAGGAGTCTTAAATTTAATATATGGTCCAAAAATGTTGTTATGGTAATTATTAAGATAAATATTACCATGAATTTTAATTGAAGATGGAGGAATAACATGGATATTAGATATATGTTTTTTGAAGAGATCCTTTTGGCTAGGCATGTGGAAGACATCCCAAAGGAAAATAAATGCCTTGGCATTATTAAATGAATCCACTATGTTTAGAGAAAAAATTATTACCTTCTTTTGAGTCCTTGGAGTAAAATAAGTTGTTTTAAATTGAGGAATTGAGGTACCTTGAGAAAACCTTACCACATTCTAATTTGGATAAGGTGCAAAAGTATTTGGGACTGCCATGCTTGCAGTCATGCCTTACTACCTTTTAGGAGGATTGGATGAACTTTTAGGCACATTATTATTACCTCCTAAATCATTCTTCTTGGCTATTGGATTATATACAATAGAATTTCCTTGATTGAGTATAGAAGTGTCCTCAACTAGGAAGTTGGTGAAGCTTTCTCCTTGAAGCTACCAACCTTCACTTGCTTACATCATGAGTTTATCCTCAACTAAAATTAGAGTAGTGAATACTCCTTGAGAAACTAGAGATTTATATCCTCCTTCATTAGCATCTATAAATTGGCCTTATTTATAATATTCTCCTTGAACCAAGTTTCTATCCACCAGTACCATCTCTCTTATGTTGGTGGTGAAAGTGGGATTGTACACATTGGTAGGTATGTTGAAGTTAGGTTGCCCTTGACATATCCCTCTCCCATATTGTTGACCATATTTCTACTAATAGGGATATGGATTTTGATGAGCACATTTTTTCATGTTATCTTGCTTATAATTATATTCTAAGGCTTGTCATATTATCTCATAGAACTTAGACCTTGAATTTCAATCAATGGCATCTTTTGAATTCTTAGGAGAAGACTTTGGCTTAACATTAACATTAGCAATTTGAGCAATGTTTAGAGTGGTAGCAAGAACATTAGGCAAAAGAGGCATAGACACCTTAGAAGAATATTTCATTATTAAATGAGGCCATTCTTAGCTCTAATGAAAATTTCATATGCTTCAAGAAGAGTGAAACCACCCATGGATTGAATAAGGATGGAAATATCAATACCAATGGCTCTCAATTATGTAGGAAAGATAAAACTAGCATCTAGTCTCATGAGAGGAGGCAATCTATACCAAGTATTTTGAAACATCTCATCTAATTCATGAATTTTTTCCTTGGGGGCTCTTCAAATTATATTGAGATGATGTATGATTGATGTTTGGTCACTTTCATATTCAAATATTTAAGTTATCAACACTCCAAAGTCATCCCATGTTGTGATGCAATCACCAAGTAAAGTATTATACCAATCAAGTGATTCACCCCTAAGGTATATGGAAAGGAGTTTTTAATGGAAATATTTTCCTTGATGAAATAATGAAAACTTAAAAAATTATATATATATATCCCTAATGTTTTCACTAGGTGTCACATGACCTTCACCATTAAATGTGGACACACTCTTTTTAGCATTAGTGGAATAGCATCATATGCATCAACATAATTTGGATTTTTATTATTAAAGGTATGGAAGGAATGTTTCCTAACCATTATTTATTCAATATATTCACTTTATTATCTATTAAAATCCTCTTTCTCTTAAAAGGGCAAATCAGGGCGAGGGTATGAAACTTCAAGAGGAAGTTCAGGATGAATAGGTGGATTGGTAGGATTGAACACTCTAATATAAAATGACCTAGTAAATACCATGAAGTATGAGAGTAAATTTATGGAAAAAAAATGGTATAAAACCATTGTTTACCTTTAATGGAGTCACCAAATGTTGAGTATCACACCAATTTGTAGTTGATGTTATCAAGACCAACATTCACCTTGACAAGTTATCTTTAAGACAGTGGGTTCCACCAAGCATGCCAAAACTATTGTCACCAAATATTTCAGCCTATATTATTTTGTTAAATCATCCTACATATTTTGGAAACATTTTAATACTTATAGGTAGGTGAGTTTACCTATAATAGAAGTAGACCTTTAGGTTTAAAGGTTAGATCCCTGAATTTGCCTTGAAGTGCTTATCACTAAACTAACTATTTATTTGTGGGAAAAGGGATATAAGTATACATGAAATAAATATAATATAAGGGGGTGATACACCATAAGTATTTACATATGATATCATACATCTTTCACTATGAACAAGACCTACAAACTAGCCTCAAAGTCCTATGATATTCTAATATAAGTATTTTAATATAGAGGTGATATACATGAGACAACTAAAGGTAAGTAGACCAAAGATAATATTATTGTATATAAGGATATTTATACACTTTAAAGTATCTTAACACACTAACTAAACTCTATATGACCTATTAGAATGATAACTCTTGCATAAACATGAAAGGATAAGGAGAAGAAAGGATATAGCTTATCACTAAACCTTACCATTCATCACTTCACACACTTAGAAAAAATGTTCATGAAATAAAAACTATATTTATTATATTATTAAAAGGAAAATTACAACATCAAACCAATAGGTCTTCACCATACATGGTGTGGAATTAGTCTACAAGAGCCAAAATGGCTAGTACTTATAGAAATGGAGAGAGGAGAGATGTGAATTAAGTCCAAGAGTCAATAAACAACTTTTCAAGCTGAGAAAGGGAGTTAAATATGTAGGATAAAATAATATGTGATATACCATGAAAGGTCTACTTGGATAAATTTCCCTCAAGGGTATGAAACTCCTCAAATGTGGCATAGGATTCTTCAACTTGCTTTCTAAAACTACCTTCATCATTTTGACTTCTTTGAGCACTCCAAATATGACTAGGGATAGATGAGATCATTGAAATATTAGGGAGGTATTATAAAAATTCTCCAACATGAATTTTATGTGTCCCTAATCATCAATATTATCTAGCTAAGTGTTCTCACTACCAATAGTCTTAATCGCTCTTCTTTCACTCACCTTTCATACTTGACACCAAAGTTATCTTTAATTTTATAATCCAATCCATATATATGGTGATGTGACAATTTTTAAGAGTATCCATTCCCTTATATTCATCAATAAATCCTTAAATTCCTCCCAATTAGAGTTATCACCTTCTCATTAGGTGATCACTCCTTGTTCACTATGCTAGTTTGGACTGGTTGAGATGAAGGTGTTAGCAGAGGCACTTGTGAGATTTTTTGAATCAAAAAATTATTATTAGAGGTTATATTTTTCCCCATAATAACTTCCAAATTTATTTTCATATTTTTAAACCCTTTTTTACCTAAAAAATACACAAAATTATCAAGAAAACTAGTTTTACACCTTGTTCATATAAGTAGGGTGCAAACCAAATTGATGAGAAGTAGACCTGGGGAGTCCTCTATAATATCCAATCACTTTCCTACTCAAACTATCCCATTTGTATTCCTCTCTTTCTTCATATTTTCAATTGGGTCCTTAGCAAGGGTTTAGGAGGGTTTTAGGTGTTTCTGACCCTTAGCATTTATTCATAAAGGTCTGAAATTCAACTTGTGAAAAAATTCCACAAGATGCAAGTTTGGGACCCTCTTCAACTTATCCCATATCCTTAAAATCCCATGTTATTATGAGATTCCAAAGTTAGCCTCTTGAGTTTCTCTCTCCATTCCACTTACCCTATTATGAACTTGAGCCAAAAAATGGCTTTCCTATGACCTTCTCTATAAACTAGAGTCTCTAACACACTTCATGTATCCTTGTTAATATGTTTCAATACATTAGAATGTTAACCTATTTATATAAGTTATATTACACCCCCTAGGGCTTTAAGCCTAATCAAGGCCTAGTAGGCTTAGTCTGCATATAACTACTCACCACCTCCTCTGAGTATCTTGTCATGACTATGATGAGTTTTTTAGTTTTATTCATGATCAACATAGCTTACAACATCCTCATAAAATGTTTAAATACCTTTCATTTCATTCTCCTAACCTTACTTATTAAACCTATTGTATTTCAATACTCTAGGAGTGCCCTTTGTTTAAGATAGAATAGAGGGCATATCCTTTGTTATCTCAAGAATTTTAGGGTTATGAAAGGAATTGATAGGTCATATATACAATATATATAAAATCCTAAAAAATTGTTCATAAAAATATGTCTCTAAAACATCTCAAAACCTATGACAGACTTTGTGTAACCCACTAACTGCAAGGTTTTGTGTGTTGGTTGTAAGTGACCCCTAAACACTAAGCCTTTGCTCTATTTATTTATGATTATCATCAAGTGAGGTGCATCCCATCATATATAAGGATTTATCATAGATATTTTCACTCATAACTTTTTCCAAACCTCTCAACTTGTACCCTTCATATTACCTAGGGTAACCTATAGTCAACTATGATTGTGATTCCTTACTCAGAAAGAGGTACCTATAAGTGGTACCTACATGGTTAGACCTTATATACAATGTTTTATATACCTTATTTAATTCCTTAATGTAATTTTACATCCATATATATATATATATATATATAGACATATATATATATATATACATATATATATACATATATATATATACATATATATATACATATATATATATATATATACATATATATATATATATAACATATATATATACATATATATAGATATGTATATATATATATATGTATATATATATATATATGTATGTATATATATACATACATATATATATATACATATCTATATATATATATATATGTATATATATATGTTATATATATATGTATATATATATATATACATATATATATATATATACGTATATATATATATATACATATATATATATATACATATATATATAACATATATATATGTATATATATATAGATATGTATATATATATATATATGTATATATATATATATGTATGTATATATATATATATATATATATATATATATATATGTTCTCATCATATTGGTGTTGGGCCATACTCCAAATCACTATGTTCTAACTCAATGTCATGTTATAATTGATTGTAGTTGATCAATTTAGAGCAAAAAGGGGTCCTATAGGTGAATTTAAACTATTTGAAACCTATGCTTCACACCCTTGGATCCTTTTGAGGTATTTATATTATTTATAAATTTAAAATATCTATGTTTTCATGTCTAGGTCTATGTCATGAGATTGTAGGTGTCTACAATCAACTATAGGTAACCTTTTTGGGAGACAAGGTACACCTATAAGTGATAGTGCTAATCAAGATTTTGTACTCTCACCCCCTTGATGTTATTTATAATTTTAGTGCTCTTATCACATTAATTAAGTCATTTTCCATGGATATATGTCTCTAAAATTCCACCATTGACCCTGAGACCATTTTAAATTCTAAGTATTGCAAAGAACATTAAAAACTTGTAGTGAAGAATTGCCTACAATGGAAGCCTAATAGCATCATGCTCCATTGGTCAAACACCAAATCCATTTGGAAAATAATCTCTCATATATGAGGGATACATGATGAAAACATTAGAACTCATTTAGATATTTTTATCACCTCATCATATGATAGTGCTAAAATTTGTGAGGGATCTATTTTGGAGATCTTAAGGAAACTTGTCCTTAAACTCAATTTTTTAACTTGAAGTGACTTTTCAAGTCTATGTACACCTCATATTTTTACTATTGAATAATTATGACATCCTCAAAATTTTAATACCATAATTAAGGTCTCCTAATATTCTCAAACATCTCTGTACAACACTTTTCAGGTTTCTATGAGGCATACTTGTAGGTGTTCATGCAGGTCATAGGGTAGTGAATGCGGATATGGGTTATATGCATGGAATATGGCCTTATGGTTCATCTTGGACCTTATAAAATTATTCAAATTAATCCTTTAAAATATAATTAACTTCAAACTAGACAATTGCTTTGTTTCAATGTGATTGATCTCCTTGAGAGCACCTATAGGTATGCATTAATGGTGTATGACTATGTATATAGTTTACATTGATTGTCACGGTCCATAATATGTTATTTATGAGTTTTATATTTATTATTCATGTAAAAATAATGTGTTTAACACTATTAGAGTCTTTATAACATTTCCATGAACATCATTAATACCTCATACACCTCACTCAGCTAATTTTGTATGATAATCATGTAGAAGTTTGACTGTATTATTTGTCCTTTGATTGTAATTTTTATTTGCTACTTTAATACTTAACATTGAAAGGAGGGAGGTTTTTATGAATTTAAAATCATGAAATATAGTGTATAACATTCATTTTGAACCATTATAGGGAAGGAAACATTTTCACTTGGTGAAACCTAACTGTAAGTCCACTAGTGATATCAACCTATAACTTAGACTATTTGGCTCATGAATTCAACTCTAAACATGAAGACCAATATGGAAAACATGAAAGTATTAATCCAACATCCTTTTTAATCAAATTCACTGACTATATTATACATACAAGATCAAATAAAAGCAAAACCTATAGGGTGTGGGGATTACTAAGTAAAATGAGATAGTCAACTTCTTAGGAATAATTCATAAAGCATAGGTAGTCATTATTCTGAATCCTACCATTAATGTGAATAAAACCAAGTGTACTATCTACCACCAAGATAATTTTACCTGTAACCTCTTTTACTGGTCATACCATTAGAAGACATATTGACCAATTTTGCATGCCTAATGGAACGATGAAGAAAAGAAATGGTTTTGGTCCATTTTTGGTACTTATAAAGCATATCAAGCATGAAAATGTATTTATTGAAGTTGAATTTTTACTATATGATGTTTTCACATGTGCCATACTCTCCCATAGGTCGTACAACTTCCAAAACTCCCTTTCTTTTAACTGTTTTCTTTATTTCACTTAACACCTACAAGTTTTTCAATTAGTACTAACAAGGATGAGTATGTTATTACATATTTTACATTGAAATGAATCTTAGAACACTTGGACACCTTGGATAACTATACCACCTTCATTTATGACCCAAATATGACCCCTTAAATGACACAAAATGACACAAGGACTAAATTGAACTATGACAAAGTTAGAAACACATTAAATGACATAAAATGGACCATAACACACCCTATATCATGATAATAGGCCCCTATATCAAGTTTTCAACTATAGGGGGTTGACCTGTTTTGACTTGTGGTCAAAATAGTCAATAGGATCTAAATGTATGTGCATTGTATAAGTATCTCAAATTTCATGTACCAAAGTGTCCTATATGAAATTTAGGTATATACAAGACCATAACATAAAGGATTGATATTGTGATGTGAAACCTTGAAGCATTACTTTTGAATATTTAAACAAGCCTTATCACCCATGTTGAACCCATGAGGTGTAAAATGTGCATCATGGGACTCTTTTTAATTTATTTCTTAGTGTGATAAGTATCTATTAATCCTCATGGTTAACACCCTACATGTTTTTTCAATATTTTAATTTGTCCATTTCATTTTAATATATGAATGACTTTATGTTAGATGGTGTGTCATAGATATGTCTATATGTGCTTTTGGTTATAACTAGAGACATTTATGGAAGGAAATATTACCTATAGAGCTACACAAATATATGTTAAATGGATGATAAATGTAAATTATATTATCATCCCAAGTTCATAGCTGCACACTATTATATATGCACAATAAATGACCAGTTATGTTGTTAATAACTTCCTTCTTTCCACATGTCTAGGGAGGAAAATCTATAGACCAACCCATCTATGCATCCATTATATCCCATAAGGATTTATATAAGTGGATAAAAAACTACTAGTCATGGTAATACATAATGGATGCTAGTAGACCAAAATAAACCCAAACATGGCTGAAGAAAGAGCACATGGTTTCATGTAAATTGATGATATTATTGGAATGATCCATGATGGTCATCTTAGAAAAACTACCCACTACAAAAATTTAAGATTCATTCTAGTTTTTTTTCATTAGTAGTCTAATAATGAAATCCATGTTAATGGATTTCTATGGATTAGATGGACCCCAAAAAGGCATATAAAGTTCTATATTCTTATTTATGGGCATAGATATGTGATAAAGAATGAAAAAATTGATGTGTCACTCAACATATGATTACATTTGTGATCATAATAAGTGTTATTGTAATGTTTCTAGTGTTTTTGTATTATCTAATTATCTAATTGTATTAGCATATTAGATTTCATAGATGAGTCTTTTGTAAGGTGTGCCATCAAGAATACAAATGTGTCTAACTTTTAAATAAAAATTTGGACATAAATAAATCTTGAACCTATTCACCATATGCAAGGAAGGTATAAGATTATAGGAACAACTTGTTTACTAAGTATAGAGTCACCTATTCAATAAAGTTTTGGTAGCACATGTCCAAAACTATGATGAACATTTGTATTGATGGTTGGATAATTATTTAACTATTTTTAAAATTAATGTAAAACCCTAAGTAGATAAAATATATGAGTATATAAATCAAGGAATAAAATACTATAGTATCAATATCCATTAATTTGTATAATAATTAATTTATTTGCTTACCCTATTAATATCAATGAATTATAATATATTCACTTAGCTATAAAATATGAATGAAATAAATAAGTGGTAGGCTATAAAATGATGCAAAATAAGGGTAGAGTGTTGTCAATAGATATCAGGTGTCAAAACCCTCTTCAGATAGTAGTGCATCCCTTTTTATCATAGTGCATTTCACTATTTACATTTTTTACTATACTACCAACTCTATGTAGATGAATCAATAAAATTTAGGGAAGACTTTCGCTCTATTCTAGGAAATTCATACCTATGTGATTGAGTCTTAGATCATCATTTATAATTTGATTTGCTTGATTTTACTATGGAACCCTAAGCCTCTATGCCTACTAGGGTTTTAATGAACACAATTTTGAGAAGAGTGGCATACCTAGGGTGGGTTGGATGTGACCTAAACACCCCATGTGTTGAGCATTGCCTATATACCAATACCTCAAAATGGAATAAAACCTGATGTATTGATCCTAATCTAAGCCCTAGTGCAAGTGAGAGTGATTATATTATACTTGAGTATGAATGCTAATTTGAATGCTTTGAGTGTGACTTGAAACTATAAATATGAGCAAACTGAGCTCTAGGATCCTATAGATATATGTATGTATAAATAGGGGGTAAATATGGATCAATAACCTTAATTTTTATAACTATTTTTGAGATTATTCATGAGAATTACCATCTACAAGATACATGAATGAGATTAGTCTTTATATAATGTTTTGATGCTTGTTGAGACATGAAATGAGTCTATACTGACCCTAAGATGCTTTGAGGAGTGTAAATGTATCTATTAGGAATGAAATAAGACAAAGGTCACTAGCACTACACCCTTTGGCAATAGCACATTACATTATAGATGAAAGGGGTCATGTTATTGTGTAGGTGGATGTTACATACAAAAAAAGATCTAAATGCCTAGGTGATGGCTTAATGCATCTTTTGGTATATCTAGGCATGGGATGGATGCATATATAATCTACAAAGGGATCAAAAGAGGCCCTGAGATAGGTTAAGGATAAGCTAAGGATAGGGTGGTCTCAAGTGACACTCATTATATTAAATGAAATTTTAGATTACTATAGATAAGGTAATATATAACCTTATCATTATTTCCATTCTTTGGATTTATTACTAGATGGAATTAATGCAATCAATTATTTTACTTAATGTGGCACATATTATCCAACTTTCTCTACACTTGAAAAAACTAAAGTGGCATACAATCATAACAAAACACTATCTCCTTACCAAATATGTAATGCCATGATTACTTTATTACTTACCAAATAACATACAAATATTTATCATATGTGGAGTACCATTGAGTGTATCAAAGTGATTAGTGAATGTATGTTTACAATATGTGAGTATTGTGTTGAGTTCAATTTTATATGCATCGATGTTAATCTTAAAGGAATGAACAATGTTAATAATTTCCATAGTAAGTGTTGTATAGATATGATTGTTTGATCCTATAAAAAGTATTTTTTTATGAAAGCATCCACTGGAATACTACTTCAATGCATATAATTTGATTGAGATACTTTGCTATCAGTGATAAAAATGTGTGTGTGTGTGTGTGTGTGTGTGTGTGTGTGTGTGTGTGTGTGTGTGTGTGTGTGTGTGTGTGTAAGATAAAAGTTATAAAGTCTAAGAAAGCTCATAATTTTAATGAGATAATGAGGAGTTGGCCAATATTGTATTTCTTTCATTTGTTTTATATCTACAAAGATGTTTATATAATTTATAATTTAGCTTCAATACTGAATCTAAAATTTTATAAGTTGGCTTGAAAATTGTGTTTTCACAAGGTATCTAAGATGTGTGAGATGAACTCCACATGTTTCTCCCAAGTATTACTAAATATTAGGATGTTTCCAAGTATATGATAATGGATCAATTAAATAAGGCCCTAAATAGATCATCCATCAAGTGTATGAATGTTGGTGATGTATTGGTAAAGATGAAAGGAATTATAACTAACCATAATTACAATCCTTCCCTAGTTTTAAATTTAGTCTTCTAAACATTCTCATGATGGATTAGTACCCAATGATAACTTGAATTTAGGATTATCTTATTGAAATATTGTGTACATCAAAAATGGTCTATGAATTTGTCAATGCTTATTATTGGGTATTATTTATTTATAGGTATATTTTTTAGTGCATGATAGTTAATGCAGAAAAACAAACTTACATATTTTTTGGCAAAGGACTATTAAGCTTCTTAATAATAAGAGCTTGGCTAGATCTTACCTTGATTAATTAGCTCTTGGATTTTAGCACTAAAATTCATCATTATCCAAAATAGACCCCATCATAATGGAAAATTATAAAATAGGGGATCAAGTAACCAAAATTATGTGATTATTTTTGGATAAATGTGTTGGCAAACCCTTTGGCTACTCACATGAATCTCCATAATTTTGTATTTTTTTTATCAATTTATTGTTACTACGATGGTATTTATTTAACTTGGTGCATTTAAAATGTGTGATGGCTCTCTTACATAGGTGATTCTGGAAAGATCATGAATAACATGAAATTATGTGTATGTGAGGTGAGATTATGATATTTTTTATAGTGATAAAAGTGATTTAAGTTGTTGGAGGTGAGCCTAATGGGTTGAATAAATTATCATTAACATGAATAATATTTCCCTATGGCTTGGATTGATATGTTGAATCATGGTCATATATATATGATCTTCTAAGACATATGTCACATACAAGTGACTATTTCTTCCATAGGCTTGGCTTTATTCTAGAAAGTGCATTACCTTCAAACCTATATATCTTTGAAAACCCCTAAAAACCAACCCACAAAATTTCAATATTTTTAGGTTTATGATCTTGGATTCCATCATTCAACTATGTACATATGTAAAAAATTAGAACACTTTATGAACTCATGTATGTTATTGATCTCGCATACATATCATAATCATGAAGCAAAGCTCACTAGGGGCCCCTAGGTCAAGCAGTGAAGAAAGCTTCATTTCTATAGATTTATAAATTTAAATGATTTTCATAAGGGTTATTAGGAAATTTCCATTAAATCAATAATAATGAATTTACATCTAGTTGATATCTAAAATTATCTAATATAATTAAAGTTACATTTAAGACTAGTACCAACCAACAGGTATAGAATCAGTTAGAGTTTAGTCTAAAATATAATTTAGATGTTAAATGTTACCAAGTAGAGTCATAAGACTTTTTCACTTAATTAACTAATAACATCTAATATTCCTTTATTTGATGAATATGGCATAGTACATTATTTAACAACATAAGAGTATTAGGGTTAATTAATGTTAATTATAGACACCAAAATTACGTCACACACACGTGCGTAACTCTCTATGCCAAAACCCCTTTTAAACCAGTTTTCAATAATAAAAAATTAACCTCCCTAATCCATACTTTTACCCCTCACACATTTAATAAATTTAAAATACTTAATTAAGTTAATTAAAAACCCTTATTGCCACCTTACCTGGCCACCTCACCCTATGACTAATTCTCACATGATGAGTTACCTGAAAACCTAGTCCCCTCATGCTAACTACCCAAGACTTATTCCCACTTCCAAACTAAATTTCTAATCAACTACCTCCTTCCTAACTTCTTATTTTTACCATTTTGTAATGAGTATCACACTTGGCATGAATAATAATAGAAAATAGACCAAAAATAGTAAGGTTTATCTATTCTGGGTTTGTCAATGTTGGTCAACCCATGGTCGATGTTGGTGGGATCACTGATGTTGTAAATATAATCCAAACTCCAACCTTAAGTTTAGGTTAGTAGAAATTAAAAAAAATCATTCTTACTTGCATTTAAGCTATGGGCATTCTATTTTCGACATCCTGGCTTACTATCTTCTTGTGTAAGTCAAACACGATCAACAATTGAGCTCTTGAGGACCAATAACACTCGCTTATTCTCTTTGTTTAGGCATTTAGATTTATACTCCCTGATAGGGACCATCAATTGGGTACTCATCATTCAGTGACCACTACAGCTAAGTACATCACTTATATTTTAGGTCTTTTAAATATTTATTCTACTATCACTTTATATCTAATGTGCATTAGTTTATGCACTTCTGACTGAACCCTAGTGAGGAAGTTACGAAGCTTCTTCACTTATTTCCCCTTAACCTGACACACCAAACCTATAACCAGATCTACCCAAACCATAATCTCTCTCTCATAACTCTCCCAACCTCCCAAACCTGATCCAAACCATTTCTTAGACCTAAAAAATCCTTCTACAAGCTCCCAAACAATTATTGCCCCTAACAACCTTGGCAGCCTAACTGACATTGATCACCTCACTACCAACCTCAGTAGTATAATAGATATCGACCACTCCCCTACCGATGTCAGTGACTGTGGATTCCCTAACCTCTTCAAAACCTACCCAAATAACTTCTAAAATACAAAGTACATCACCTATACCTTATCACTCTTTATGGCATATAAGTTGTTAATAATGGTAATCTTATCTCTCTTTCACTCTCTCTTTACTACTATTTCAGTTATTTATTATTAATTTATCCCTTAAAATTGGACTATGATCTCTAAGGAAGTTTCACACTTCCTAGAATAAGTGCATAGCTTGGCAACCCACTCATTTAATTACTAACAAACATCTTGTGGTAGTGATTTCTTACTTGTAGGTAGTCCTCCCTAGCAAATTAAGAGTGCTCACAATGTCTGGATATAGTGCACAAACCAAATCTAGGTTCATTCTAATTACATATCCCCATCCTTCTTTCTATTTTCCTTTAGACTTAAAATAGACAAAATTTAGAGAAACATTTATGGCACACCCGGTGGGACCCTAGAGTTTTCCTTGGGTTCATTTCTTATTTTAAACATTCATATAGGTTCATTATAGTGAAATTTTCATTTCTTGCACTTCCTCCTTCTCTTTTCTCTTAAAATGAAAAATTCAATATATTATTTTCTATTTAAAAAGCATTAAATTGAAATTTTCTTTCTTTTCTCTTTGCCTCTAAAAGCAATTTATCATTTTCTTTTAAAAGTTAAAAAAAAGATCTTTACTTCTTGCATACACATTAGGATAGTGAATTTCATACTCTATTCCTATTTCATCTCTATTTTCATTCAAATCTAAACATTTTAGATTTAGATTTAAAACTTACTACATTTCATAGTTTGCTTATTGCATATTAACTCACATAGTTAATTACAATCATTTTGAATAAATTATAGTGCACCTATGTTACACAACCAAATCACATTCACATAAACAAACATCTAAACTAAATTGAGAAAAGGCCCATTGATATTTCATCACTGTGGTGGGTCACCTTACCCTACCTAGCTATCCTACTTGGATTTCACCACCAAGGGGAGAACCACTCCATTCTCTGGCAGAGTATAAACTCTAGATAGAAGGTATATTTTGGCTAAGCAACCTAGCTCAGCTCCAATTTTGTGAAGTGTGGAAAGTAAGCTCCTATAACAAGCCACATAGCTGGTCTAACATATATTTCCTCTTGAACACTAAAACTAACCTAAAACTAGCTCTAGATTTCTTTCTAGTACCTTTGATAACCAAATTATCTTCTCACTATCTAATTAAGGCATAAGCCAACACGAGACTAAAAATTAATCTCTAGGACTTAATAGTTATTGGTTGTATGTTCTTTTTCTACTTTTCTATTGCCTTCTATATTTTGGAGTTAGTAAGGATGTTTTCTTATTGATTCACAAAATCAATACTATTCTTAATACTCAGTTTATATAACCTGTTATCTCAAGTTTTTTTAGTGTCCTTCCTTCTTACATAGACCTCTTAAATCCACTATTTTACCTAGTTTAAAATTTTGGTTTCTTAAAACATTAGATTTTCCATCTCCCAAGATATCACAGTGATTGACATTGGTTAACCCTATTGACATCAGTAGATTTTACCTACTGACATCAGTTAGTCCACTGACGTCGATAAACTTTTTCTACTAACATAGGTTAAGTGACAGACATTGATGACTATGTAACTTCATCTGCTCAAAATCACAAGCTAAAATAACCCACTTACCTACACTTAAACTTGGTTTTTCCTTATTCCACTTCTAATGCAGGGTAGTAAGACTATTTATACTTCCTTTTGCATGGTATTTACATGATCTCAAGTCAAAATTCTTATTGAATACATAAGCCGACAACCACTTCTACCTTCCCCTCTCACTTTTGATTCTATCATGGAGCATACTTTAGATATAGAGCATACTCCTAGCCCTAACCAAATTCCCATTGTGCTTGAGGGAGATCAAGATTTTTCTAAATTTATTGATCACAATGTGGTATCCATTCAATATTACCTTGTTATGAGCTAAACCTATAATTATTCAGGTGACCCAATCTATGGTATGCCAACCTCTCTAATGGAGATAACCTTAGTTTTAGTTACCTCCACTATTTTCCCCATGGTTACCCAAACCACCACTTTAATGAGTAACCCAACTATAAATAATGTCCAAAGTGTAGCATCTCCAACTGCCCAATCCCACCTAAACCTAGGTGTGACTTCCCTACTTTCACAACCACAACCAGGTTAACCAAGTCACACCCCATTCTAGAATTTAGTGGTACCTATTCCATCTACCCTTGCACCTATAATTACCTAAGTTATGAATCACCCTTCATCCAATATAACCATGCCAATAATCCAACTTTCAATAACAATAACCAACCAAGGCATAGTCTCCAACCCAATGGGATAAGCCCCTTTTCTTTCCATACCCTAGCCTATGACTCATTATCTTTATGTTGCTCAAACACAGCCTTATTAAGCTATGTCATACACTCCCTCTACTTCCTATCAAGTTCCCTATAACTTAAGAGGTAATCCCTAAACTAATCCCCCTCTATACCTCCTTAAGATGTTGATGGATAAGATGTCTAATCTAGAGACATATGTTTCTAGTTCAAAGAATGTGTTATCTTATGATCAGATATGCAATGAACTAATCAATCCTTTTGTGCCTATTAAACCTTATCCAAGCCAATGGGAACTCCCTACATTTACTCATTTCTAGAGTAAAGAGGACCCACAATAACACTTGCAAGCATTTAGACATGCTTGTTATTTAATAAGGCATGATGATGCATTACTACTTCACACTTTCCCTATGTCTCTTTCAAGTGCTACCTTGGATTGGTATAGATCTATACCTCAGCACTCCCTTTTCTCATTTACCCAATTTGCACAAATCTTCCTGAACCATTTCTCTATTAACATTTCTAAAAATGTTTCTATAATAGACCTTTATTCTATTAGATAATTTGATGATAAGTCTATTGCATATTTTGTCACTCATTGGAGAAGATTGATCAATCATCTTTCCTTCTCCTTACTCCAACTTGATCTTATTGAGATCTTCTCAAGGGCATGTGCTAAGCACATCTCATCCACACTCTGGGTACAAACTTTTTATGCATTTGATGAGGCCTTTATAATGGCATATAAACTCAAGGTTCATGTTATAGATGAAGGCAAAGTCAAGTTGCACAGTAAGAATCCCAATTCCAAATCAAATGTCTCCTCTTCCTCTAAAACTTATCCCTCTAACTAAAAATCTAAAGGCTCTACTAATGCATTAGTTTTTAAGTCAACCTCTTCCACAACCATAAACCAATTAAATTCCTTGACTTCCAAAAATCTAAACAAGCAATTCCAACAACAGTATGAACAAATACAATACACTCCAATTGAGGAGTCATATACATCTATCTTGGAGAAACTATTGCAACAAGGTGTCATAACCCTTCCTTAGATTAAACCTCCTATACAGTTCAACCCTTACCATCCTATCTCAACTTGGTACAAGGAAGATTTTTATGGTTACCATCAAGTTAAAGACCACAATTCTAATAACTATAAGACACTTAAGAACATTGTTCAATATATGATTGATAGAGGTGATCTCATCTTGGATAATCCTAATGTACCCCTTAATCAAAGTATGGATGTGTTCAAACACCCTTGTCCTAACCATTCACCAAATCAAAATATTTTCCAATCCATAACTAACTCAGGTGATCATAATATCTATATGGTTAATATGGTCTATCCTTTACCTTTAGTTTAACCTTCCCCTTAACAAGATACATTCATTTCATCAACTCCTCCCCCACATTCAGTGGCATCTATTTCACCCATTCTTCCTCTTTAGGTAGAAGAGCCTCTTTCACCCATTCCACTCCCTCAAGAGGAAGATCCTCCTTTACCATTCTTTTTTCCACTTGAGGAGCCTATAATGCCAATTCCATTTGTACCAATATTACCTATCCTCTTACCACTTAAAGACCACACCCTACCCATTCCTCAACCACATGTTGAAGAGAACATCATTCCTACACTATACCCTCTTGAGGAACCTTCTTTGCCTACCTCTCCTTCACCTATAGAGAGTAGTACCCCACCCACTCCACCTTTGCACTTAGAGGAGTTAGTATTATCTACTCTCATAATAGACAAGAGACCTATTGTACCTACTCTAATTGTACCACTCTTACCCCTTCTTTTACCTATGGAGGATCATAATTTACCCATGCCTCACCCACATGTTGAGGGAGCCATAATACCTATGATTTACCCTCTTAAGGAACCTTATTTACCTACCTCCTCTCCATCCACAGTAGACCATGTCTCTTCTCCCATGTCTATCGAAGAGGACCCTATTGTGGTTCTTTCTCATCTTTAGCCTAAAGTATTAAAAACCAATAATTTCCCTTTATCCCAAACATCATAGCCTTATAAAGACACAACATTAAGTACTACATAAAATTCATCTAAACCCTTCTCATGTTTGGTGAAAAGTCTAGAAATTTTTTACTCTAAGAAGCTAGACCATGCAGTATTTTAGGACCAACTTAAAACTGCTTATCTAACATAATGAAAGTCAACCTTTACCACCAACCCTCTTACTACCCTTTACCACAAGGTCTTTGAAAAATATAGAGCCTATTCACCAAAAGCACCTAAAGTTTAGTCATCAATGTCAGAACCCTCACCCTCACAAGAATTTGCCCCATTAAAGTAGATCAAGCCTTTAGGTGTACATCCTATTTCTAATTTAATTCATCCATAGGTGAAATTATATTTATCTCCTCAGCCACAAGTTGGAGTTTCATGACATAAATTATATAAAAAATTTAAGCTCCTAGATCTCATTGATTCCCTCTTCAACCCTCAACTTTACCATCCATTTTAGGACCACACCCTTTTACTTTAGAATATTACCTAAGTAAAATAAAAGGTTAAGTTACCTCTACTTCTGCATTTGCCATTTGGTATATCTCTCAAATTTGACACTAAGAAGGTGAAAATAAAACATGTAACTCCACTATCACCAAACAAAGCACCATGTAAAATTACCTTTTTAATACTGAAACATAAGAAGTTGTCCACTCCTATTAGCACAACAAGTATGAGCCCAGTTACAAGCTCTCAAAGCTTTTTCCTAAATTAGATATTGTAATATTCCATAATAACTCTTCCTCCCATTAAGCCTTATAGTCCTCTTGGAATGAATCCATCTTGGTTTAATGATACATAAGTATGTTTATATCATCATTCACCTAGACATGACATTGAGAGTTGTAAAGCCCTCATGGCAATCATTCAGCAACTCTTAGATGTCAACACTCTCTTCAATGATACTACCATTAACCTTCATGTTATTCTACCTTTGGCATCCATAGTGCCTCCTACTATTCCACCTAAATTCAAACCAAAAGTGTCATTGTAACCCCTTTACCACCTCCTTCATTGACATTTCAAATCAACATAGTTAGTGTGGCCACATAGTCACAAAACCAAAAATATAAATCTAAAGAAAAGGTCACTCCTCCTTGGGCTCATCCTTTTTCCAAAGACACTCCACCTCCTAATCCTAATATTTCTATCTTGGGTGTTCCTAAAATAACATCTTCAAAAGTTATTTAAAGCTCAATGGTGAAATAGCTTCACCAAGATCCTATGAAAATGTCTTTGTATGAGTTAATCCAAAACTCATCCCAACAATAGCATCAAGATTTGATTAGTGATTTTCAAGTGATTGAGGTACAATAAAATGATCCCCAACCTCTTACATCTTTGGTCAGCTCCCTTAATTTCATCTCCTTGATTTCTTTTAGTGATTCAGAAATTCCACTTCGACACCTTAAAGATCAGGATTCTACCCTTTTTATTACCATGTATATTGATCAAAATCATGTCAAAAGAGTCAAAATATATTATGGGGATAGTATTGATATTATTTCCACCCATGCCTACAAACAGTTAGCCCTTCCTGATAATTGCATGTCTCAAACTGATATGGTAATCCATTCATTTAATGATAATATAGCTATTATGATGGGCACTATTGTCTTACATATTTGTGTAGGTCTCCACACTATTCCCAAGCTCTTCTATGTTGTGGAAGGAGAGTTCCAATATAACATACTACTTGGATGACCTTGGATAAATGTTATGGTATGTCTACCCTCAACTTTACATCACTATGTTAAGTTTGAACATGATGCACAAGTTTATGTCATACCTACTGACCCACCTCCATTTAAAACATACAACATGACCTATAGTCCCAATGATGTTCTAATTCCACTGAAAACATCATCTTCTCCTCATGATATTTCTAAAGCTTCTACAAGCTCCACTCCCATGGTTACTCAAATACCAACAACATAAATTCCTGATAAAGATCCCATGGAGGAAACCTTTTAATGTTTGTCACTCGATGAATATAATTTGTTGATGCTTGACATGTTTTATACTTCACAAGAGTATGGAAGGCTTCACATGTACCCAAATTATGATCCACATATTTGGATGGTCATCCCTTATGGGCCCTCTAACCTTTGAACCAATTTCACATATGGGGGAATTGATCAAGCTCTCACTCTTAGCAATCTATCTTCTTTACCACAACCATTTACCTATGACTTCTCTTTCTTGAGTAACCCTAGTTTTGCTCACACCTATCTCTATACGTGTGCCTAGAAAGGATTTAGTTTGGGTCATTATGAACAAGGTATACATATGCCTATTGAATATCCTAATAGCAACACCATTAAAAATGCAAAAAAGAGGCATGGAGTGGGATATGATGAATCAACTAAACTCATTAAGACTTCCCATGTACTAATTATCGAAGAACCAGTCTCTCCTTCTCCACCATCACTAATCAAATTAGAGGTATCTATAACTCATAATTTATTTATTTATTTCAACAAATACCATCCATTTGGGGCCTCTCACCTATCATTAGGGTAAGGAAACAAGGTCCCTTCCTCTCATTCATCCTAAAATAATTGATGAAGACTCTCCTAATATTAACACTATCTAATGTTAAGATGATGATGTAATTCTCATCTATATGGGTATGGATGATTCCTATATCTAATAATCACTCCCATCTAAAACACAAGCTATGTTAAATGAATCAACCATTGAGATTAACCTACCCTCTCACAATAACCCTCACATCCTCAAGATTGGCCAATCTTTAGATTCTTCTAAGCAAGCTAATTATGCCACATTTCTTAATGACCATAGCAAATCCTTTACTTGGTCTTATAATGACATGCCTGGTATTGACCCATCTATCATCACCCATAACATTATCATTGATCAAGATGCTAAATTTGTTAAGTAGAAACTTCATAAAATGCATCCTCATATTGCTTTCCTTGTCAAAGAAGAGCTCTAACACCTCCTTTCTATTAACTTTATCCAACCCATCAATTACCCATAATGGATTTCCAATATTTGTTCTATCACAAAAGTGGCTAGGGGAATCTACATTTATACTGACTATCATGATTTAAAGCTTACTTGTCTAAAAGATGACTTCTCATTGCCAAGTATCAACCAACTTGTTGATCTAACGACCAGCCATGAGATGCTATCACTTATGGATGGATTCTATAGATATAATCAAATCCTATTTACTCAAGAGGATCAGCACAAGATAACCTTCATTACCCCATGGGGGAATTTTTGTTATTGGGTCATGCCTTTTGACCTAAATAATGCTAGTGCAACCTACCAACCGGCTATGACCTACATTTTTCATAATCTCCTACACAAAATTATGGAAGACTACATGGATGACTTACTCAAAAAGTCTAAACTTCATCAATACCACTTGAAAATTCTTGAAATTATATTTTCTCATCTCCTCTAATATAATGTTTGATTGAACCCTAAGAAATGTATATTTAGTGTTCTTTCTAATAAGCTCTTAGGTTTTATCATTTATCTCCATGGTATCAAGGTTGATCCTAATAAGGTTAGAGAAATCATAGAGATGCCTCCACCTACTAATATCAAACAATTTTGTAGCCTATAAGGTAAACTTTAGTCAATTCACCACTTCATCTCCCAGTTATTAGATCATTGCCAACCCTTTCACCATCTCCTCAAAAATGATGTCTCCTTCAATTATAATATAGATTTCCAAGAAAATTTTGATGCACTTAAATAATACCTCCTTTCCCCACTGGTTCTAATTCCACCCAAGGAAAATTAACCTTTCTACCTATACACCTCTATAATAGGCCATTCTCTAGGTGTTATGATTACACATCTTGATGACCAACATCAAGATCAGGTAGTTTACTACATAATCTGCACACTTATTGATTATGAGACTTGATATACCCATACTAAAAAACATTGCCTTACATTGGTATTTTCTACCTATAATCTTCACAATTATCTCTTAAATCGTAAGACCTATGTGGGCACCCATACTAATCCCCTCAAATACATGCATTCCAAACCATATCACAATGAATGTGTAGTTTTATGGCACATGATTCTTGCTAAATTTAACTTAGAGTTCATTCAACAAAAGTTTATTAAGGTGAAAACAATCACTAACTAATTAGTTGTTACCCCTTTACCTAGCAATCAACCTTTAAACCTCAAATTCCCTGATGAATCCATTACAATGCCCTCCATCGATTATATCCCCTATCAAATGATGATGTTCTTTTATAGATATAAATTTCAACATGGTGGGGGTGTGGGGTCATTCTTATTCCTCTAGATGGAGAGCCTATTCCTTTGTCATCTAAACTAGATTTTGAATACACTAACAATATTGTTGAATATGAGGCTTTGATTCTAGGACTTCAAATAACTCTCTTCTTTGGTATCAAATCCATAACCATTTTTGGTGATTCTTAGCTAGTGGTTAACTAAGTTAATGGTTCATACCTATGCAAAAACAAAATTCTACAGTGGTATAAAAATCATGTAGATATGTTATTAGGATCATTTGACTCTTATCTCTTACAAACTATTCCTTGATCTACAAACAATTTTGTTGACATGATGGCTTCACTTGCTTCACACATACCCTCTTCATCCTCTTCCTCAAGAATTTATGTCACCATCCATCGCTTAACATTACCCTCTTATGTCTCAGCTAACATCCTCTTTGTCAAAAATGTAATAGCCAACCCTCATGACTTATGGTATAAGCAACTCATGGATTATATTTCCTTCTCTACTGCCCCTTCTGATCTCTCCAATAATGGGAGATGTGTCTTCATAAAATGTACCACTCATTACACCATACTAGGGGGACTTATTTATAAGTGAGGTTTTGATGGTCTTCTCCTTAGATGCCTCACTAGTACTGAGACTCCCTTCGCTATTAAAAAAGTCCATGATGGGATTTGTGGTGGGAATGTCAATGGTTATATAGTTTCCAAGCATATCCTTTGAATTGACTACTATTGGCATGTACTTCATCAAGACTGTGTTGATTACATTCGGTATTATGTCAAGTGTCAACAACATGCTAATCTCCTTCACATTCCTAGTCATGCATTATAAGTCACTGAATAATTTTGGTCCTTCTCCTAATGGGGCTTAGACCTAATCAAATAAATTAACCCTCATTCATCCCTTTATCATCATTCTATCATTACTAACACTGAGTACTTCACCAAGTGGGTCAAGGCCATCCCTCTCATCTCCAATAAAGTTGACAAAATTGGTGACTTCATCAACCATCACATCATCTATAATTTGTGTGTTCCTCATAAAATTATAATAGATAATGATAAATATTTCAAAAATAATACTATTCAAAGTCTTTGTGATATTTTGGAATCAAATTAAGCTTCTCATCACCATACTATCCACAAGCTAAAGGATAGGTAGAATCTTCTAACAAAACATTGACCAAAATTCTCATGAAGGTAGTCAACAATATGGTCAAGTATTGGCATACACACATTCCTTTTGCTTTATGGGATTACTATACTTGAATTCAAACCCCTAAGGGTACTACACCTTTTTCATTGGTATATGGGATGAAGGCTATTTTTCCTTTTGAAGTTTAGATTCCTTCTCTTCACATTTCTCTTCAAGACATACTTACTAATGATAAATTTCACCAAGAATATTTGGCTCAACTTTAATTACTTGATGAGTGCCATCTCATATCCCTAACCCACCTCCAAATCTATCAAGCATATATTAAATGCACTTATAATAAAAACCTCAAAGAGTGATATTTCAATATAGGAGATCTCATCTTAAAAGAAAATTAGCATGTGACAAACATGGAGAAAATCAAATGGGGTAAGTTTTCTCCTAATTGGCTTAGACCTTATATCATAACTCACAAGTATGGCTTAGGAACTTATCACTTGTCTTCTCTTGAAGGAAGGCCAGAGCCAAAGCCTTTAAATGTTTTACACCTATGACCATTCTTTTATTAAATGAGCATCACTTTACCTCATATTTAACTTGAGCTCATCCCTTAAGCATCCATATTACATTCATTGCCCTTCTTATTCACCCTTACTCCTATACATTTAGTTAACTTATGTAGTGGTATGGTTTTGCCCTAAAAGTGGAAAACTCCTAAGCCTCTATAGTCTTGTCCATGACTAAAAGCATAAAAAAAGATGAGATATCTGAAAAAAGCTTTAAAGTCTCAGGTCATGATTCTTAAACGTAGACTTCTTACTTGAAGGACAACTACATAACTTCCCTTTGCTCCTATCAATAGACTAATCCCTTGAAGAACAACTATTTAAAATTAAAAATAAATGCTTATACCACTCCCTTGAAGGATGGCTAAGCCAATATTTTTTCTCCAAAGGAAAAATAATTGAAAAAGGCTTCTCATAGCTTTATATGACCTTAACCCATACAATATCCCATTGTAGGCTTCCCACATTGATCAACTTACATAAAAAAATATATATTTAAGTCATGGACTTGCCTCTAATATCTCTTGAGTCACCCAAAATAGGGGCATATCATCCCTACTTTGTAGGTTATGCTACCCAAATATTTTTCCTCATTTTACCCTTTTTCCCCTCATACTCTTTCAAGGGACTATGAAACTCACTTAATATAAGGTAAACATGCTTATCTAACAAACACAATGGTTCAAAGATATAAGGCATGAAAAACGCTCATTTTCCTAAGCCTATTTATATTCTAATTATAGTCTTTGTTAGTGCATGAGCATTCTACCTCTTTATTTTCCCATCCACATCACATGTTGATCTCTATATTTGAGGTGAAAAAACAATGTCAAACCAACACTATCAAAGCCTACTCAATTTATTTTATGCATTCACCATCACAAATATGGAAAAATGTTAAAATAAACTAACATAAATAATTTATTCATTTTAAGCATACACCATCATGAAATATGGAAAAATGCTAAGATGAAACTAACCAACCAACTATGCATATACAATCACATATATGAGAAAAGGCTAGTCTAACTCAACTAACATTATCAACATTAACATCATATTAACATAGCATAAAATAATCATCATCCATATCATCATCATAATCATAATAAACACATCTCAACATAGAAATAAATGAACATCTCATGTATATATGTGATTAAAATACATGTCCATAACTACATCATCATAACATCATCTCTCTCTCTCTCTCTCAAAATATACATCTCACATCTTTGGCTCACAGGCCGGTATACATATAACATATATAATCAAAAATGACAAAATCTGACACTCAGGGTCCTCGAGGCTCTCCACATGGTCATGAGGAAGTAGTGTCATCACCACTCTCTACCCGTCTACATCTATGTGAAATAGAAGTCATGGCACATGACATAGACCTCTCTTACTCTCTAAAATCTTAATATCTCTAAATCTATAAAAACTCTCTAATTTCTCTCTCATAATAGGAAATCTCATCTAGGGTAGTCATATATCTCACCATAGATATAGTCTATAGAGGTCCCATAGCACCAAATGATGGCCCAACCTATATTAGTCCCTATGGTGGTGGAGGAGGAGGAGCATCCTAACCTACTTCTCTCAGCCTATCTTTGTATGTAGTCATTGTAGTCACTTGACCTTGTAAAATAGTAACCTAGCCCTATAGAACTATAACCTAGACCTATAGTTCCCCAACCTGACCCTATAATGTCACCATCTATCACTGTAAGGCTAATACCTATGCCTAAGCTATATCTTGAGCCTACATTGCTACAACTCAAGATTGTATCACTACATCCCTCTCTCTCACCAACCCCTACAAATCTAGTGGTGGCCTCTTGACTTCTACCACTAGATTTAACCCACCCACCAATTTATATATGTCACTATGAATACTAGGTCTCCAACCCCTAGCCTTATTAGTAGCTCCTCAAAATCTAGCCCATCTATCTCTTGGGGTAATGGTAGGGGTACCTTTATGTCATCCCTCCTGTATGAAGGGAAGGTAGGTGGAATATCCTAAACTAGACTGAACTACCTCCTGACCTATGTCATGAGTATCATCTCTAACTCACTAGCTCATCTTCCCCTAACCCATAATGAGCTCTAAAAACCCACAAGCTATTGTGTTTGTCCTCTTAAAATAAGGTATGTCACGTAGGGTCTCCACAAAATATCAGTAGGGATCAAACCCTTAATCATATGCCTATAATAGGCAATGTCCTAAACCACACCATCTACTTGAGTCTATGTCATGCCCTCTCTCCACCATCTAAAACTAACCCTGAAGCTGGCTAGGATCATGGTAGGTAACCCCAATGGTCATGTCACCATGATGTATTCATATGCCCAATAGTGTAGTAGATGGCTGACAGATTAAACTATATCACCATTTTAGCCTCAAACCCCATAACTCTTTATATAACTATGCTAAAAATACTAGACCCTAATCAAATATACTCTGCTACTCAACCATCTTTGCAAGCACACCTATCAATGCAATAAAAAATCTATCAACATCTATATCTAGTGATACATACACCATGATCCCAATCATCATCAAGATGCTCACTAATGTTACTCCTCATCAGTCATATAAAGTGGCTCATACTTGAAAATCATAGAATGATAGATCACCTCACTAACATGCTCCTCATATAATGTGACCATGTGTATATCATGCTCCTCTCTCGAGCATGTGAAGAGATCCTCACCTTATAATGGTAGTAACAAAATCTTATAAACATCCTCTTGAGTCATTATCAACTCTCTAGTCAGTAGATGGAAGGTGTTGATGGGGTGATCCCACCTCTCAATCAATGCTATCATTAGGGATACATCCCAGGCAACTCAATAGTAGTGTTTCACTCCTCCTAATCTCATAGACACCATATATTCCCACTTATTTGGAGTGACATCCTTCCTTATATGTGTCAATAGCCTAAATAGATGATCTCACAATGTCAAATCCATCCTCACCTACATCCATACACACATAACTCAAGTCATGTACTTTCTAATATACTCTATCACTACCTTTTATCCTTCTCTCTAAGAGAACTACATTGGTTCGAGGTCCTACATCAGACTATGTAGGTAGCACTTAGTTGATAAGGGGTCTTCTAAGGTTGGATTAGACATATACCCACCTAACTAACTACCCTACTCTTTTCTCTCTACCCTAGGTTTCACTACCTCTCTCTCTCTACCCTAGGATTTATTACCTCTTCTCTCTCTCTACTTTAAGCCTACCCACCTATCATGACTCTAGGCCTCATGGCCTATATCCTTAACCTTTGATACTATTCCCTATCTTTTAATCCCTAGACCTCTTGACCTATCTCAACCTACCTTTTTACCCATTCCCCTAACACACCTTTTTAGATATTTTCCCTAGGCTCTGGGAGAACTACATTGGCCTAAGCCCCTAAACTAGGCTATGTAGGCAACACTCAATTGACATAGGCTCTTTAAGGCTAGCTCAGCCATTTGGCTAGTTGATTACTTCCACTAGGGATCCAAATTGACCCTTTCTTCTATTTTTCTAGTCATTCACAGTCACTGACATCAACATTACTACCGATGTTAGTCATTTATAAGCCTAAAGTTTATTCAATGTCAGTAGACACCATCTGACCTTGATGCTATCTCAACCGACATCGATGGACCTCATCGATGTCAGTGATTGGTTCAGCCTTAGGACTAAACAACACAAACCTAACATGATTAATTCACCTAAAAACTTTCCCAAACAACCCCCCAACTTATCCTAGAACTAACCTACCCTATTTTTCTACCCCTCTACTAATGTTTTCTATACCCCCACCTCTAAATTAGCCTAAAAACTATAAATACCCAAATTAACTTTCAAACCAACTAGTAGAGACTCTTACCTCATCTCTTTGTCTCTTCCTAGCTAGCATAGCTAGATCATATGGTGGGGTACCTCCTACTAGGTCCACTTCTTGCTCTGCCATCTCGATCACTCTCAAGCTCTATTTTTTCTCTCCAATCACAAAGTTGCAAATGAGTTTGGTCTACTGCCAAACCCCCTATTGTTAGGTTTGGTCAACCACTGACATCAGTATTCTTGACCTAACCTACTAACATCACTACTTATGCATACTGACATTAGCAATGTTTCCCTAGTTTATCAATGTTGGCACTTTCTATTATCGATATCAGTAATGTCACCAACATGGGCACCATTCCAATAATATTTTCCCCAACAAATCAACCCCCAACTTTTCAAACTTTACCCATACATTAGGGTAACTAGAGATCACATATATCTCCCCAACCATGACAAATGCCATTGGAGATCACTTAAATCTTTACCCATGATGACTTTGCTTGGATATCATGAATATCTCCTCACACATTGACCCTTTTACACCAACCTTGCATTGCTTGTCTTGACCACTTATGTTATTCCACTATAGTTGGATATTATGCACATGCATGTATATTAGGTGTTGTGGAAGGAAACCAAGCTTGTCCTATCACCTTAAATTCTTTTGTGTTTCCTATGGGCACTTCCTACCTCAAATACCTTGGACACATTGACCATTGGAGCTACAGCTTTGATTGTTTTGACCTACCATCTATCACTTATAAGATATACTTTAGTTACTTTTATCTAAGTCTTCCTTAACCTTACCTATTATTGACTTTATCAACTATATATCATTGTAGTATATGCATACAGAGTGATACTCAATTCTCCACCACTCACCCAATTACCTTTTTATCAAATTAATACCCGATTCAGGTTTCTACTTCATTGATTCCCATTTTGAGGGGGGATACCTCATCTAATACTTGGATCATATAACTCCTATTTTTGTCTTGAAAAATTGTTAGTACAAATTACAAGACAAAAGGGGCAAATGTAGGCACCAAAATTATGTCACACACATGTGTATAACTCCCTATGTTAAAACCCCTTTTAAACCATTTTATAATTATAACAATTAACCTCCCTAACCTATGATTTTACCCCTTACACATTTAATTAATTTAAAATAATTAATTAAGTTAATTAAAAACCCCCATTGCCACCTTACCTGGCCACCTCTCCCTATGACTAATTCTCACTTGATGAATCACCTCAAGACTTGGTCCCCTCATCCTAACTACCCAAGACTTATTCCCACTTCCAAACTAAATTCCTAATCAACTACCTCCTTCTTAACCTCTTATTTTTACCATTTTCCAATGGGTGTCACACTTGGTATGAAAAACACCAAAAAATAGGCCAAAAATAGTAAGGTTTACCTATTCTAGGGTCGCTAACATCGGTAGGATTGTCAATGTTGGCAATATAAGCCAAACTCCAACCTTAAGTTTAGGTCAATAGAAATCAAGAAAATTCATTCTTACTTGTATTCAATCTCTAGGCATTCTATTTTTGACATTCTAGCTTATTGTCATCTTGTGTAAGTCAATCACGACTAGCAACTAAGCTCTTGAGGACCAATAGTACTTTCTTATTCTTTTTGTTCAGGCATTCAGGTTTGGACTCCCTGATAAGGACCATCAATCTAGAACTTATCATCTAGTGACCACTATAGCTAAGTACATCACTTATTCTATAGGTCTTTCAAATATTTATTCTTCTATCACTTTATATCTATTATACATTTCTTTATGCACTTTAGACTGAACCCCTGTGAGGGAGTTACAAAGCTTCCTCACTTGTTTCCCCTTAACCTGCCACACCAAACTTGTGACTAGATCTACCCAAACCATAATCTCTCTCTCATAACTCTCCCAACCTCCTAAAATTGATCTAAACCATTTCCCAGACCTGGAAAAGCCTTCTATAACCTCCCAAACAATTATTTCCCCTACATAACTTAGTAGCCTAACCGACATCAGTCACCTCACTACCAACCTCGATAGTATAACTAATATTGGTCACTCCCCTACCGACATTAGTGACTATGGATTTTTTAACCTCTTCAAAACCTACCCAAATAACTTTTAAAATACAAATAAAGTACATCACCTGCACCCTATCACTCTCTATTGCATACAAGTTGTTAATAACGGTAATCTTATCTCTTTTTCACTCTCTCTTTACCTCTCTTTTAGTTATTTATTATTATTTTATCTCTCAAAAGTGGAATATCATCTCTAAGTAAGCTTCACACTTCTTAAAAGAAGAGCATAGCTTAGCAAGCCACTCATTTAACTACTAACAAACATCTTTTGGTAGTCCTCCCTAGCCAAAGAGGAGTGCTCACAATGTCTAGATATGGTGCACAAACCAAATCTAGGTTCATTCTAATCACTTGTCCCCATCCTTCTTTCTATTTTCCTTTAGACTTAAAATAGACAAAATTTAGAGAAACATTAATTGAACTATAATCTTTGATTTATGCATATATCATTAGACTTTATTTACCATAAATAAGGATTCCATCAAAATATTACTCATTTAAACTAATTAAAAAATATTACATCAAATATTGTTAATATGTTAATCAATCAAAAACCCAAAACAGTCATTGAGAAGAGTAAGGTTATTCACACTTGGGCTTGCTCATGGTATAAAATATTAGCTTGGGAGTACAATGACTCTAGTAAAAATCATCATGGAAACCCTTAAAGCATACTAAAAATAATATTGTAACCTTACAACAAGTACAACTAACCCAAAACATAATGTTACTACTTACTTCAAGTCATTAGGTCCTCATTAGAACCTTCTCAAAATCTAAAGTTAGGGTCATGATTGTCCAAATGGAGGTTGATGGTGGTTATTATATAATTAAGGAGTTAAATATATAGCAATATCATCATTAAGAGATAACTATAATCACTAAATAAAATATCACAAAAATTCAATTACATATAATGCCTTGTTAGTTATAAATTTGGTATAGATTAAGAAATATTTTTAATAGATTTTAGAATAAAATATTTAATGCCATAAGTACATGTAATTGTCTAATCAGACCATGTTAACACTTTACACCTATAGTTGTCTTGCTAACCACATAGGAAAACCAAATTTATGGCTTGCTCATTTACCAATGTATCAAGACTAAACTTAATAATAAATATAATGACCCTAGACAATAAATATATTAACTCATAGTCTCCTAAACTAGAGCAAGGTGTACATTAGTTATCACCAATCCCTGTTCATGCCAGACATGGACTACATTTCATAAATTAGGGTTAATTCTAGATAAATTATTCATATATTATAAAATCAAATAACTTGAATAAAGTATAATATATAAAATAATAATTGAATATTAATATTAAACTTTACCTCATTAGGGTTTTATAATGAGTCACTCTTTTCATAATATGTTTCTAGCTTACTGTTATAATTTTAAAGGTCTATAAAAAATAAGAAATGTCAACATTTCACCATAAATTTAAGATTTATAATTTACTAGCAGGTCTTTATAGCATCATATGATAACTATAACCACTATTTATAAATTATATAGCACCTCGGTCTTGTACACTTGGGAAATACATATCATGGATGTACCTTTAATTTCTAGACATTTCTCATTGCCAAAAGACTCGTATACACTATCTATATGTTCTTAATTGATTATATATTAGTCTTATTAATGTTATTATGATGACACACACCTTTTAGCTTTCCAAAAATTCTATAAAACTATTTATATTCCATCTTTACAAGTTCTAGACTTGCACCTATTTTATAACTACCCAAACACTTGCATCCTAATCAGACACCTATGTTGACACAAGTATCCTATTCCAAAACAAGTGTCTAGTGCCCTAAATTCATTAAATTTTAAAATGAAACATATTCCTATAGTTTTCTTAGCTACTTTATTGTGAGATGTTCTCTAAAGGATTGTTATAAATATAAGATCTATTCGCATTCATTCCTCACCTAGCACAAACCTAGCATTGACCTAGCATAATCTAAAAAGCACTCAATTAATCACTAAAGTGAGCAAAGATTCCTTATTTTATCCTATTTTCATATCAATAATAAGGGAAACATATATACACATCTAATGAAAGAACATTACATGAGCCACATTTGCCAAGTTTAAAGCTAGGTTGATCTATGTACTTGCTTATCACACATCGCATGATACACACATAGGAGAGAACTACATAAATTTGAGGCCCTCTTTGGAGTATTGGATATGTAGGTACTTCTCATTGATATATTGGTATTTGGTTTAGTTTGACACTGTGTTCCTACTAACCCATTTTTCCATATCCACTATGAAGATGAATAACTAGGATTTTTCTATTTTACAAGGAGTGATAGCCTATGATCTAGATCTGAGCACATTAGAAAAAACATGAAACATAACCTATAATATTATAGGTGGTTACATTTATATCCAACAAGTATTCTTTATAAGACACCTACATCTAGGTTAGATAAAAGCATCAACATAACCATTTTAGGTTAATACAAGTTTTTGACACTACATAAGACAACTTTCTAGAATCAGACAACTAATCCAGATTCCAGATCCTATTAGGTATATTAAAAATCACATGGATTTGTTAATGAGTTAATATTATAATGTGAATAATTGTGTGAGCAATAATTCACTAGTAATTATATTTAGTTTATGACTTAATATTGTTGTGAGTTAAAATAATATTACATATATTTGCTATTTTTTTAATTATGGTAAAAGTAGGATTTTAACAAGGACCCTCCCCAATACAAATAAAAAATTAGCTTGAACTAATATCTATATTTTTAATATAAATCTAGAACAAAGAGACAATATTATAAAAGGACAATCAACAACATAACAACATCCAAAACACAACAACAAAACATGCAAAAAAACATCTAATAGCTAAGGTTATTCTAACCTTTCATCACATATTCCCAATTATTATTCATATTTTTAAGCATTGTATCCATAATATGAAGGGTTTGAGGATCTTGATTCTCCTCACCGATTCTTTTTTAATTCTTATCCACTCTACCCTGTAAAATGATATTAGTCTTCCTCTTTGACACCATCTAAATCCCCTCCATATTATGAAGGCAATTTTACACTAAATTAATGTTAAACTTAATGATAATCTTGATATTATCCTTAAATTGATCATTATCCCACTCCATTCTATTCATTTTATCAACAAATTCACCCATTTGCTCCAAAAACTCATTCCTTGTATAATAAATTCCATTATTTTTAATCAAATTGTTGATAGTTTCTTTGAGTCTAATATGCTCCCTCATAAACTAATGGACTAAATCCTTATTCAACCCTATCTCATCTTCTATTTCCAATTTTTTTTTTTTTAAATGACATCATAAGATCCTCAAAAAAATTATTCTTATCCTTGATTCTATAGGCATCATTCCTACCTTCTTTCAAGCCTTTCAGCATACAACTCTCCTTAAGTTTTTGCAGTCCTTATACAACATCGTGAAGTTTTCCATCACCCAAAAACTTTACATTTTCCTCCACATTACCTCTTTTATAATTTCTAAACTCTTTATCCATCTCCCCTATATTATCCTAGCCTTCATAGATATTATCATTAAACCTTGTCTCTATTTCCTCCTTGTCCAAATCAATTGGATCACTACACAAACCTTCCAATTGAACCTTCTTAGGTTTTTTCTTGGTGGAGATTATCAGTACCCTTTTTGGTGTTAAAACCCCTTTACCTATATTCTTATAATAATGGGGGAAGATAAAGATAGGATTTATACCTTTAAAGTACTTAAAGATAAGGATAATCACAAAATTCTTAACATTAATCACAAAATTCTCTAAAGAGTGCAAAATATATAATGAAAGGCTTATGGGAATATGTCTCCTAAAATAATTTAGTATGGTAAAATGATAATTATCAACCACTATGAAATGGACTTCCAAAGTAACATAATTGATAATTTTCTCTTCCACTTTATCATATGACACTAGGAAATCCTCATTGATACTCAATGAGTTCTTCAACCTCACTAAAAAATTTAGCTTTCTCCTCTAGATAATCCATGTTGGCCTTTATATATTTTGTGTCTTCAATTTTTAATCCTATAACTTGGGAAATAATACCATCTAAAATATCCATTGTAACATTATTAATTTACACCTTTCAATCATTCCAACTATCAAAAAAATATTTAGACAAATACTGGTCATACCCATCTATATTTTCCATAAATGTAGAAAACCCACCAGTCTATTGAATACCCCATAATTTAGCATTATTTTTTACTCTATTATTAGATAAAATATAAATCTTGTGTATATTATCACCCATCATGAAATAAAACATAGATAATCACTCCAAATAGAGACAATAAAGAAACTAAGTCAGCAAATGACACACATAACAAATGAATTAATCCAGAAGGTAATAGCCCCTATTTCCTAGCTGAGTGTCATCATCATTACACATTGGATTAAAAATCTTACCAAAATAATGATTCACATTAATCATTTCCTTGAGTACCACCATAATCATCAAACCATTTTTAAAAAGTACCATAAAATCACACAATACCATCACCACAACATCATTATTTTTTATTTGCATTCTTGCACACAATACCACCACCAAAATATAATTAGTATATGTCATTATAAATAATCACTTAATAACCTCTTTCTCTCCATAATAATCTTATATTTGAATGTTAAATATCCATTCTTAAACCATAATTTTAAATAATTATCCCCTACCCCCTATTAGCCAAAAATACAGCCAAACCATTATCCTCTTTATAGGTATGTTGAAAAGAGATAGACTAAAAATAACAACCCAACATAAAAATTTATTTAATGATATAAGTTATACTATGATTAGGCTTATTTTTCTAATTAATACAATTAATAATGCTCAAATATTTTCCTTCAATAATTAAATTGATGCATCCCAAATCTTTAGCCAAATGACTACATTATAAAGCTTCTAAAGCCTCTACCATATGAGTAGTATAGAACCCTAAACTACCTTCATATGTAAATATGAAAAGAAAAAAATAATATCTAAGATCTCCTCCTCTACCCAACATCCATAGATTCCATTTTTATGACTTGTCAAAATTTAATTTTATCAAACTAGTTGATGGATTCTTCCATTTAACGTCCCTCCTAACATCTACATAGCTATGACCAGAAGAAATGTTCTCCAAAACATTCCAACTCTTATCAATAACTCTATCCTTACCATTAAAAGTTTGATTTTAACTCAAATGAATCACCTTCCAATTATCATCCAAAATATTAATAATATTTTCATAAACCAATTAAACAAAACCTTTAATATCCCTAATGATTATATTATTACGCTCATTCATATACCCCACAAAATATGTGTAAATAGTAATCTCCATAATTTTAAAAAATAATTCTTTGGAAAAGGAGAAACCCAATCCAACTAATTAGACTAAAAAGTGACATTATGAACCTAATTAACCTTAAACTTGCTAAGAAAAACTCCCCAAACTCTTAAAACAAAAGGACAATCCACCATAAGATGTTAAACTGATTCACTCTCCACATCACAAAGAAAATAATGGTTAACTAAAGTATGATCTATTTTGCTCAAATTATCCAAGGTAATAATCTTATTCTATAGACATAACCATAATAAAATGTTAATCTTAGGAATAACATCCTTATCCCAAACCTCCAACCAAGGAAAATATTCCTCATTTTGTGGTAATAAAGCTTCATAATGAGACCTAACACTATAAATGCCATCATCAAAATTAGCCCATAAAAATAATCTTACTTTTGTATATTAGGAATGTAAAAACCCCTTAACAACATATTTATATCAAATTGTACATTTCTCACTTTCTCATCAACATTCTCAATATAAAATGTTTCCAATACATTATACCATTCTAAACATGAATATATTTTGCCACTCTAACTCCAACCAAAAATTTTCAATTGATCACCAATATGTTTTCAATGTTCAGAAGCCATAATTGGTTTATCTAATATCCAAGGATATTACCAAAACTTTATACAAATCCCATTCCCAACCTTCCATCTACAACCATTTCTAATAAGAACCCTATTTTTAATATAAAAAAATCTAGATATTATAACCTTTTCTGAAATCATCCTCAATAAGGATAATATTAACCCTTCTGTTATTCAAATATTTTTCTTTAAAAATATTAATCCATAGACCTTCCTCCTTAATGAATATCCAAACTAACTTAACAGTCAATTATTTATTCATCCATTTTATACTTCTTAATTGAAGACCTTTTCCCAAGCTACCAAAGGTAATATTCACTTGTCCTTAGTCCCAAACCATAGAAATATCTTTTGGATTCTTTCAACATTATCAAGGACAATTTTAGGGTTCTTAAAAAGAGACATACAAAAGATTAGAAGCCCTAAAAATCACTTTTAATTAAAAAAACTTTATCATCTTGATAAAGAAATGCCCCTTTTCACCCAAAAAGTTTACTTTGAAATATTTCAATAAGAAAAATCCATTTCTAGATCGGTAACTTTATAACAAATAAAGGCATTCTAAAATACTTAGCAAGAAGACATCCAGTTTGACAACCCAAGATATGTGTTATTTTATGTTATCTCAAAAGTGGAGTTTAAAAAAAAAAAGGAAGCTCTTATCAAAATTAATCAACTATTTGGAAACCAATTCATATGTCACAAAAAAATTATTCAACTCCTTTGCTTCCTTTACAAAGTCAATATCAAGGACAATAATATCATCTACAAATTATTGATGAAGAGTAGCATCTACTTCCTTCACAGCCTTGAACCCCTTAAGATTACCATTGCCAATAGATATAAAAATATTTATACTTAAATAATCAGCCATAATAATGAACAAAGAATGGAGATAATGAATATCCTTGTCTAATTCCTCTTTTACTACCAAAGAAACCCACAAGTGCACCATTTATAGGAATAGAGAACATAGAGGTTAAGACACAAGTTTGAATCAAACTATGAATATGAGAATGAAAACCAAATTTATGAGGTTATTTATCCAATAACTATGAATCCACCCTATCATATGTTTTACTCATATCCAATTTTAATACCAAACATGAAAGCTTACTCTTATGCATAGAATGAATAGTTTCATGAATTAATATAAATCCATCTTGAATTTGTCTTCTAGCCACAAAACCCCCTTAATTTTTAGAAATATTTTTTCCAGCAATGGTTGAATCCTTATATCCAAAATCTTATAAATTGAGTTACACATACTAATACACCTATAATCAGAAAACACTGAAACACCATTCTTTTTAGGAATCAAAGCAATGAAGGTATTATTGAATTCACATAAAATTTTCTTGCATATAAAGAATTCATCATCTGCTACCACCACATCAAGAAAAATTATAACCTAATAAATCTATAAAAAAATCCATTTATAATCCATTAAGACCTGGGGCCTTATCTTTTTTTAAACTAAAAATCACAGCCTTAGCATCATCAACTGAAAGAAACTTTAGTAAACTAGCATTATCATTATTATAAATTAAGGAATGGATTCCATGAAATCATGAGCAAGATAATCATCCAAATTTTTATTAGCATAAAAAAAATGTTGAAAATAAGACACAACTTACTCCTTAATAATCTATTGATAAAAAAAAATCCCATTTGATCATTTTAATTTCAAAAAAATTATTATGGATTTTATGCTTAAGATTAGACAAGTATAAAAAATGAATTTCTATTACCCTCTTTCAACCAAATATTCATCAATTGCTATTGGGAAATCAGAGTTCCCATGGTGATTAGTATTTCACCATGATATAACAACATATATATTTCCATATTATATTATATGTAGGTGAAAGTGAGATATATAACTAAGTCATATATTTAGGAGTAGGGAGATTATAGTGGGATTGGTAGTTGTAACAATCTCCTAATTTATAATCAATATTATTAATATATTGTAATAGTCTTTTTCAAAATAAAGATGAATTGATTGACCAAAATATTATGCTCTACACTCTCAAGCTTTGGCTCCTTCACCATTATGGGGTAAAACCCAATAGTGGTATCAGATTAGGTTCCACCTTGGACCTCTCTGCAACCTAGTCTTGTTCTTCATAAGAGCATTGAAGTGAATACCATGTCCAATGACCTTACCATTTGAAATACCTTATTTCTTTGTGGTAGTGGTACTGTAGTGTAGACCACTATAGGTCCATTGGTATTCTAAAAGTTTTTTTGTAAATATATATTTTTATAGTTTGTTGTGATTTAGTTTACTATGTGTAAATATATATTACATATATTTTGGATCAGGGCATACAATTCTGTTTTGATTTAATTTGCATGAGGATTTGATATATATAATATTTGAATCAATTTTACATCAAATTTGAACATTTTTATTTGGATTGACATCCATTTAAATGTCGACATCAGATCCTACTTCATTTCATTGGATTCTTCCCATATCCATTTTAAGCCTAGTCCTTGGCATTGCATTCAAATCAAAGGTCTTACAAGGAAAATAAAATATGTTACATTGTAGATCAGAGTCCTCTCTAGCCTCAACTTGAACACCTTCCACCATTCATCTTAGCTTCACCTCACTTTATTTGGTTTCAACTTCATCAGTTCATGACATATCTTTGTTGGTTGTTCAAATGGTTTGATGACTTCAATTATCTCTCCTCTGTTATGGATTCTAATTATTGGCCCATGCATAGTTTCCTATCATAACACAAATGGTGAAGCAAACCATATCTTCTTTGGATCATGGTGGTATTCTTGTCTCCATCCACCATTCTTATAGCCCTGTCATCAACTTTCATCACCACCATGTCTTTATATCTTCCCCATCAGCGATGGAAAATAAAATTAAAAGTGTCTTCTTTTTATGTTTTTATGTTTATCTTTTTTTGAAAATCCCATGGTTTTTTTTAATACAAGTGGTTTTTATAGTGTAGTTTTAAGTTTTTTTTCCTCCCAATTTCATGGTGTTACTTTATGATTCATGTTTTTTTTATAAATTGTTTAGGTTTTATGTTTTCTTATTTTGATTTATATTTATATTTTTTTATATTATTTTTAAATTTTTGGTTTTATGTTTTATTTTATTTTTTATGATAATAATTTATTTTATTTTTAAGTATTAGTTTAAATATTTCATTATTTTGAAATTAAGTATTTAAAATTTTTTAATACGTGGTTTTCTCTTTTTCATGTTCAATTTTATATTTTTTATTTGTTTTTATATTATGTCATTTTATTAGTATTTAGTTTTTTTATTTAAGTTTGGAGTCATTTTCATATTGTCAAAAATATGTGGTTAATTATTTTTATGTTTTTTTGTAGACCGTAGTCATTTATTATTTTGAGTATTGTAAATATCTTATCAACTTTTAGTCGTAAGTTGAAAATAAGTCTTCGAAGGCAATTTTTTAATAACTCTCCTCTCCAAAATAAAAGTTTCATATTATGTAATGGATGCATTTTTAGGTGAACTAGGCATCTGCATCTCAATCTTATGGGAGGGAAATATAGTGATGTGTAATTGTCCCTTATTTCCCCATATGACCTTTACAGGAGGGAATGTTGGGAAATTAGAGTTCCCATGGTGATTAGTATTTCACCATGAGGTAAATAAGTTGGTTATAACAACATATATCTTGGCATATTATATTATATTTATGTGAATGGTGAGTTATATAACTAACTCACATATTTAGGAGTAGGGATATTATAGTGGGATTGGTAGTTGGAACAATATCCTAATTTATAGGATATATTATTCCTATATATGTAATAGTCTTCTAAAAATTAAATATGAAGTTGATTGACCAAAATATTATGCTCTAGACTCTCAATCTTCAACTCCTTCACCATTATGGGGTAAAACCCAAAAATTTATACCTCCAAAAATATTCCTCTAAAGACACAATATAATGATATTTACTCAAAATATTCCTCTCCTCAATAAAATTTTCCTTCGAATGTCCATTCACCACACACTTTCCCTCCAAAGGAACTAAAGCCTCTCTAATACTATTATTTTGAGGGAAGATATTACCAAAAACTTATTTATTCCAAACTATTACACTCCTCTTTACATTTTTCAGTTTGTAAGCCAATCTGAACATAGTTGTCCCTTTAATATCTATATCCCACCATTATTTAACTTTATCCATAAAAAAAGAATGAGAAAACCACATGTGCTCAAATATAAAAGGAGTATGAACCTTACTAACTTTTTCATTCATATTAAGAACAAGAGGATTATGATCTGAACCTATTCTTGAAAGAGATGATAAGCAAATATCAAACGAGATAAACCAATCAATTAAAATTAAAACCTGATCAAGGTGTGATTGAATAAGATTAATATCAACACATCTATTCAACCAAGTAAAAGAATAGCCTCTTAATTCAACATCCAAAATATAATCATTAGAAATGAAAATTTTAATATCATTCATGATTTCATTATAATCTTGAATACCACCCAAATTTTCCCCAAGATTAAGGGGCATATTCAAATCTCCAACCACCATCTAATTCGTTTGTTCATAATTAGATCTAAAAGAAATCTTAGCATGTATATGCAATCACTAGACAAATATCCATATTTATAGGAAATACATTATTATATATGTGTAAAATTTCATATTTTAATTGGAAAAAATGAAATATAATACAATATAGTGTGATTATGATTATTCCATTTGTGTATTCACCTCAATGAGTATTTGTATTAGTTGAACTTATGTTTAGAACTTAAATTTTATATCAGTCATATCAAAGTGCTTTAACGATCCATGGGAGTCCTATAAATATTAGTTACTAGAGTAGATGAGTAGATGATTATCAAGGGAAGAATTATAATAGTCTCTAAAGAACAACATCACATTTTATTCAATATCTTCATACTGATTATGGAGTACTATTAAAAATTGTTTCAAGTCTACGTGATTGATTATCTATACAATTATGAATTATCTTTTATAATTTTGGATTTATTTATGTTGTACACACAACTCTAACAATAAGCTTATAATCTCCATTTGGATACAACAAAAAATCCATCTTTTGAAAGGAGTTTTTAACTCAATTACAAATTTGTAGTGTTATGAATTTATATCTTATTATATCATCATTAGTCTTGTATTCCATCTATAGCCTCTTTTATGAAGTCACATGAAGGCTTTGACCTAGCTGAATGTTACTTCCTTTTTGGTCTCGTCAACTTTGAGCTCTACAAAACACAAAATTAGTATGTTTTAATCAAAGTATTTTTATATGTGACAAGTCATGAATTTGTAGTTTTTAAGTCTTTTACCATTTAAGTTTTTTTAAATAGTCATTAGTCAAGACATTGTTTAAAATATTGTAACTTGAGTCATAATTAGCAGTCTTGAATATTAAAAAATGTTATTAAGTGAGGTCTTTTGTATTGCAAATAAGTTATAAGGTCAATGCTATTTTTTCAAAATAAAAACAAAATTTTTATAATCTGAGTTGTTTTGTTTAAGTCAATCAGTTTAGTCAATAAGTGTATATATTAAATTTTTTATGTCAAATAAATTAAAAAATTATATAAATGTAAATATTTTGTATTCAGACTCATTATCACTTGTACATGATGTCCAACTTGTGGGGGGTAAAAAATGGAAAAAATTCACTTGGTATTTACTTCAAATAAATTGAATATTAGAATTTAAGGAGTAATTTCAACTCTCCCTGATGAGGGAAATCAAATAAAAATACATGATCCTAAAAAATAAGATTTTGAATCTATACAAGACCAAAATAAATATAATTCAAACTCTAAACATTCAAGAAATAAAAACATTTGTTATTATTATAAGAAATCAGGTCGTTTGATGATGAATTGCATATAAAGAGAAAAGGATATCATAAATGGAAAAATAAATCAAAAGGGATTACTTATTGAGAAAGATAATAATTCTTACTCAGGTGACTAAGACTCTTCTCACCCAAGTGATGGAGAATAAGTTTGTTATATGACTAGTAAAATAGGGTGAATGCATTAGAGGATGGAGGTTTTTTATGCCTCTCATTAACCACTAATGATGGGGTGATTCTACTATAGAGGCACTTTTATTTTTTAGTTTTTTATGCTTTTTTATGTGTGTAAAATAAGTGATCAATTTAATATTTTCCCTTGATGTAATAAAAAAGTGAGATATAAGTCATAAGAACTAAATCAGGGAGTGTTCCTGATATCTTGACTGGTTAGGTAGTTGTATTCATGTGAATAGGTTGATGGAATCATATTCATTATATATGTGACTCCCATAGTAAATATGAGTATCAAGACCATGTGCAAAGTCTAGAGTGGCATGATGATTAGTTATTGAATTTTGTTATCTCCCATGTTTGTACTATACAAGAATTTTAGGAAAAATAACACTCACATGGATTTGTTAATGAGTAAATATTATAATGTGAATAATTATATGATTAATAAATTGTTAATAGTTATATTTGGTTTTTGAGTCAATATTATTATGAGTTACAATAATATTATATATATAGGCTATTTGTTAGATTGAGATATTTGTGGATATTTTTTGGTTAGGTAAATCTCCATATTTATAGGAAAGACATTCCTATATATGTGAAAGATTTCATATTATAATCAACATGAATGAAATATAATACAATATAGTGTGATTATAATTATTACCTATGTGTATGTTCCTCAATAAGTATTTGCATTAGTTGGACTTGTGTTTAGATCTTAAAATATATATCAAATCTAGTATACTTTCTTCCTTTTCTAGATCTAGATTTGTGTTAGCATAATAACTAGTTAAGCATCTTTTCTTCATTCTCATTGAAATATCTAGAATATATATACTTTCCATTTTTATCATATCTTAACATAATTAATGTATTATATTTTTTATCTAAGTTTTTCATTTAATTATCTTAATTTAGAGATAGTTTACCATCCTTGTGTCCTAGGCTATCTCTACCCCTTTAACCTAGATTCCCCAATCTATATTTTAGGGTTAAACATTTGGTAAACCCAATCAATATGAATGAAAAAAAATTCTAATTCTTAGGGTTTCATTTTTTAATTCAAAGTCTATAATTTCTAGTTTGTAAGTGATGGAAAATAGTAATTAAAAAACCTGATTTCAACTGGAAGTTAAAGAAGCATTGATCACTCATATAAATAATAATAAGGGCTTAACATATGTATTTTTTATGCTACAAGAGACAAAACTAGTAAGCATAATAAGGTTAAGGATTCCACACCTAGTGATGATGAGTCCTTAGAGGGTATTACAACTGATTCCATACTAATCAATCTACCTACATCTAGTGGAGTCATGGATTATGTATTTCAAATTTTGTTTCCTGAAACTACTATTGCCACATCTTACATGGGAAACCTTAATACCTCAAATAAATTGTTGGTTTCAATGCCTATATCTACCCAAAATATGGGTACATCTCCTTTAACAAATTCTTTAATATTCACCCTAAAATACCCAAAGGTGCAATCTATTATCCAAAATATAATTATTTTTTAAAACCAAGGTTACAAATATTAAATAAAATTCTATGAAATGTCCTTATGATATTGATTCAAAAGAGGTGTTGAATAATCTTATTAAATCAAATATATCTTTTTAACCTTTGCTAGTAATGTTTTTTCACCTAAGTTTACATTTTATGATGGAAAGGTTGATACTAAACAACATCTTCAATCCTTATTTATGGCAAGTCTTGATTATACCTCAAATGAAAAACTTTTAACTAAATTATTTCCATAAATCTTAAAAGACTATACTTTAAGGTAGTTACATGATTTACCAACTCAATCAATAAATGCATTCAGACATCTCACAGATTAGTTTTTGTCGCACTTATCTATTAACATTAGGGAAAAGGTTTCATATTCCCAAATTGTAAAGATCAAACAAGGCATCAATGAGCCTATTAATGAGCATGTCTTGAGGTACAAGACAATATTGGCTAAATCAACCAATCCTATGGTAGATAAAGAACTTAAATATATTTTCATTTAAAGTTTGATTCCTCATTTACATGAGTTCATTTTATTCAAAAATTTCAAATCTTTTGATGACTTATGCTACATTATTTACAATCATGAAATAAAACTAGTCTCACTTATAAAAACTTAACTATGTTGCAAACACATTGACCACATCTACATCCAATACCAAGTTTAATATTAAATGAAGCTATAAGTTCAAACCTCCTAAGCCTAATAAGGAAACAACCACCATGGTTAATGAATTTTCATAATAACCTAATCATCTTGTGTTATCATATGTACCATGGAGATAGTTTTCACACTTACCTAAGTCTCCTACTTCATTACTCATGTGTCTTGTAGATTGTCATCTTATATCTCTCCCTCATACTGTATAGGTTGATATGAGTAAACCTATACCCAAATGGTATGATATGAATACTTATTGTGACTATCACCAAGGCCCTATACATTTTATGAACATATGCTTTACCATGAAGCAGAAGATCCAAGACCTCATCGATGACCAAAAGATTAAATTTAATGATCCTTAAAAGGAATTAGGTTCACAACCTATTGATAAACAGAAATAGAAAATATTTAACAATCCTTTTTAATATCATTCAAAGAAGGAACAAAAAGTGTAAATAGAATATAATGTGCATCCTCCTCCATATCATTATGAGAACCCATAGGATTGGATTATTGGTACTTATACACAACATATACCTCATATGGTTCAGAGACCTTATATTAATTTTAATGATAGTGAGACTAGGGATGATGACTCATATATTCATTCCTTATTCATTTGAGCATATCTTGATCACCAACCTATACACAATTTTATGATTGAGAATGGTGATAAAATTTTTAATATGACATTAAT
>JARHVA010002827.1:2080000-2095000 GCA_037957365.1 Torreya grandis | reverse complement strand
TGATGGGGCCATGTTTTGGAAACATGCTCTACATACTTACATAATTGGCCAAATTTCATAGTTATATGATTCAAACACACATTTATGGAAGAACATTTTTATATATAGTTTCAACATGATATATATATATATATATATATAAGGTTAATATGATATGTAAATGGTACCCAAAGTGAAAAATTAGATAAATTTTAGATTTCAAACACTTTTAGGATTTGTCTTCTCCCACTAGGTTAGGCATTAAGATTATATTGAGTCAATCTATTGTAGTAGTTGGTTCAATTTATGGTATGGTTGAGGTGATTAAATCATTCAAAAAATTTATAGATTGGAATTAATTACATCATCCAACCTCATCAATTTTTAGTGTGAGTTGACTTGGTTCACTAACACTCACTAGGTTATAAGTTATATGTATGATTGGGTTATATGTTTGGGTTATATATAGGTAGTGCCATCAATACACGTGTACTAAAACTTTCTTTTTCTCAATTTCAATAATTTAAATTCTTTAAATTTTAGATTATATGCATTGATTATATATTATAACATGATATTTATTTCAATTCAATCACCAAAAAATAAGTCAAGTTAGACTCAAGCAAAGGCAAGTTGTGTTATACACACCTAGGTATGCATTTATGTTCTTTTAAACTATAAATTTCATTAATAGATTGGGGGGAGAATGTATAAAATGTTTATAAATTATATATCAATTAGTAATTTACACTTTGAAAATACATATCATGTATGTACCTTCATCTTATATACCATTCCCATTGCCAAATGGCTTGCATGCACTATCTGTATATGCCTAATTTATTATCTCTTAGTATGATCAATGTTATTCTAATGAATAAGACCTATCTTACCCAAAATTTTGTAAACCTACTTATCTTCCATCTCTTTAATTTTTGGACCTTCACCTATTTTATAATTATGTGGACACTTGTGTCCCTGTCAAACACCTATATCGACATAAGTGTCCTATTCTAACACAAGTGTCTAGTGACCTAAAGTCATCCTATTTAAAAATGAAACATATTCCTATCAACAACCCAAGTTATTTAATATGAGATATTATCCAAATATTTTGGGATAAATACAACATCAATCCTTATTCATTCCTCACCTACATAGCTATCACTAAATAAAAGATACTCAATCAAACACTCAAGTGAGCAAAGTTTCCCTATTTTATCATATTTATATATAAGTCATAGGGATAACATATATATAGGTTTAAAGTACTAAAATATCATTCCATGAGCCAAATTTAATAGGGTAAAAGCTAGATCACTCTATGTACTTGATTATCACAAATCACATGATACACACACAAGTAACACATAAGGGATAAATACATAAGTTTGAGTCCCTCTTCAAATTACTAGATATGTAGGTAACACTCATTGACAAAATAATATTTGGTTTAGCTTGACATCATATTCCCACTAACCCATTTTTCCCATAGACACTATGAACATGAAGAACTAGGGTTTTTCTATTTGACAAGGAGTGATAACCCATTATTCATATATGAACACATTAGAGTGAAGGAAACACAAAACCAAAAATATTACAAGTGGTCACATCCATAACCAATAGGTATTTTATATAAGACACCTATATCTAGGTTATAAATAACTATTGATGATCCATCCGAGGTTGATTCAATTATCTGAGGCTATAGAATTAAAATTCTAGAATAAGGTGATCGATCTAAAATCTAAATCTAGTTTATGTTCTTCCTATTTAAGATTTAGATATATGTTAGCATCATAACTAGCTAAGTATCTTATTTTAATTATAATTTCAATATCTAGCATAGTTTTATTTCCATTTTTAGTGTATCTTATCATAATAAATATTATATATGTTTCATCTAACTTTTGTAATTAATTGGCTTGCTTTAGAGATAGTCTACCATCATTTTTCCCTAGGTTATCTCTATCCCCTTTAACCCTATATTCCCCAAATCTATATTTTAGGGTTAACAATAACATATTTATTGATTCCATAAGGAAATGATATATTCATAGAGTAAAAGATATTAATAGAAGGCTATAGCCATACAACACAAAGTATCAATAATCTTTATCTTATTCAAATAATATGACTACTTAATTCACCATTTATAACTTAGTCACAAATTCCTCATAAATCCTACTAACTTTTAAAACATAAATAAAATTCTTCAAAAAGATAAAATTCCTCCAATATAAATCAAACAAGTCCATATAAATTTCCCTATAATCATCTATCCATATATATGTCTTCACACTTAAATAAACCAAAGATTAAAAAAAACCCTGCCAACCTAGTTTATCATATTCATGTATTAAATAAATCTACACTAAAATTAGATGTAATTTTATTATTCTTGATGTTTGATACAAGAATGGTAAACTTTGGCATAGTCTAACATGATTGCAAATGCTAATACAAAATAATTACTTATTAATATAATCATGAATTATTATAGAACCACTTGTTCTTATACTAAGTCAAAACATATCACAACTCAAAAAAAAAAACAAGATCAATATATTATTATCAAATATAATTGTTCTTATATTACCCCATTGGGTCTAAGTATTGATAAATATTAAGTTACAACTTAGAATTATAAGATTGATACATTAGTATTAGTGATAATTTTAAAACTATAAAAAGTTCCCTAAAATTCATTATGCTTGACAAGAAATCCAATAGAATCACCAAGTAGCCAAAAATATATAACACCCATTTTATAAACCATAACTCAGATTTAAAATAACACTATATTTATAACAAGAACCATTTTAATAATAGTTTACCCATATTGTGCTAGGAAATAAAGCACAATACATGTTGAATAGGGAAAATTAGATACTATTTCCATAGTGCCTATCAATAAATTAAATAGCATAAAGCATTCACATTTAAAACTACATTATAGTGTAGGGAATAATTAAAATTCTAAAGAGGAAATATAATGAGCCGAGGTACCTCATAAATCATTGATAATGATAAAAAAACCTTTAGAAAACATTTTCAATAACTTTAAAATAACTAGCCAACTGGTTATGCACTCTTGAAATCATTTCTTGCACATGAAAATAAAAAATAATTTGAAAGTTGAGCCCATACATATGGTGGTAACCCTACCACCCCATCCATCAATCTAGGGTTCTAAGATTCCACTAAATAAAAGCCCAAGTCATACAATAAAATGAGATTAAGGATTTAAAGAGAGATAAAAAGTCTACTAAGGTTAGGCTTTTACACATAATTCTACATAAACATTCAACATGAATTAAGTAAAAAATACACCAACAAGTAGAGATTCATAGGGCACCATCCCAAATCAACACAAAAATCCTGCATGGTTGTATCAACATTATTAATTTCATCTATAAAACATATAAGGGATAGATGAACCAATTAAGGCTTTACCGAAAGATATTATCAAGTAAAACACATAATTACATATCCATAATCATTTAGATATAAGTGTAACAACTACTAAAATAGTGAGAAATACTTAAGAGAAAAAATGAAAGGTGTCAAGAAGGGTGAGAGGAGCATGTGAGGATTATGTAGAACCCTTGGATACTATAAACCCCACATGAAAAAATCCAAAAAATCTCTACATCTTATTAGGGTATCCAAACTAGAAATAAATGGTAGTAACTATTACATGAAGAAAATAAATATTTGAAGAACAAGAAAAATGGACTTACATCTAAAATCTTGATTCTATCCTTTTTCTTCCTTCACTCTCTTTTTATTTTCTTCCTCTAAGTTCCTTTCTAACTCACCACTAAATTTTTATACTTTTTGAAACATTCCCATATTTACATAAAACCTTAAACCAAATCATATGACCATAATAATCATAAATGATTTACATAATAAATACAAAAAATTATCTTCCACAACAACCATGGAAAAGACAAAAAATGTATGCCTAAGAAAAACCATGTTTTTCTCCACAATCCTCACTCCTCCTATCTCATCTAAGGTAAAAAAATGAAATGATATTCATTTCATCATTTTACATGTAAAATCCTAATAGTACAAAATTATTATTATCTCAAACTAGCCAAGATATTTATATAACCCCATCATGGGTCAAATCACCCATTTTACACCAAGACAATCAAATCAAAGAATCGATCTTGATAAAAAAATATAGAGTTGTCATGCCATCATAGAATTATGTTATAAAATCATTAATCTATCCTTATAAAATAACATATTTTCAATGCATTTATAAATCCCATGGCACAATTGTTGTGCCAACATAGACTTATTAATTTGGAAACAATTGTAAGCCTAAGTTTCTTAAATATATAAATTCAACTATCCTACCTTCAATAATGAAGATCCATACAAAATTAGTGAGCACAATTGGTTATAAGACAATTTAGACCATTAAATACACATTAACAAATATTATGTAGAATATTGAGTTAACATAATACAAGACATCACAGAAGACACACAATTTTGTTTTGTATTTTTATCTTATGCTTATTTATTTATATGATGTTGTTGCAATAGTTTGATGGATATTCTAGTCCCATACCTAGCTTAGTCTTGTAATTTTTACTTAAAATCATAGAATGACATCAGTAATACCAATTCAAAATGATACTAATAAAAATCATAATTGAATATAACATAACCAACTATAGTATAAATTGAAATATTAAAATATGAATATCATAAAGTAAATATAGATATGAACATTTACCAAGTCTCAACAACAACAAAATGGATTAATACTACAATGCAACATGCACATTATTGAAGTCATGCCCAAGTGGTATATAACATCCACTCCCCCTCAAAGAGGTGAGGATAATTATTCCTAAAAATATTTTCATCTTCCCAAGTAGCACATTTCTCAATCAATTTGTCCCATTGGACCATTACATGTTGAATGTCCTAGTTTCACTATTTAACACCTTGATGGGCTAAGATATTGATTTTTTTAGTTGAATCATCTCATCATCTAACACATAGACATTGTTAAAATCTAAAACATGACATGGATTAGTGAAATATTTTATCAATAAAGCCACATGAAATACATCATGGATTATAAAAATATAAAGATGAAAATCTAGGTAGTAGGCAATAGGGTTGTTATTTTCCACAATCTTGAATGGATTGAAAAATATGGAACTACTTTGAATTCATTTCCAAACATTATGGATATTTTATAAGGTCTACTCTAAAAAATATTATGTAAAATACTTAAAATTATTTAGGTGTTAGTTTTAAATAAACATAGATATTTTATCTATCAGAGTCAACCTCTAGCCTTTAATGAATAAGAGCTATGTTCTCAACACATTCTTGAAAAATATCAGAACCATCAATAAAATTGATTCTCTAAACCATCCTAGCCAATGTTAATTATGTACTTTTTTCTATATAATTATTTGAAATGAACCTTATTACTAACATAATTATAAGTGTTATTTTATGCAAATTTAAATTAATGGAGGTAATCCTCCCATTTAGACTATTAATCCATGACGTACATCCATAGAATATCTTCTACAAATTGGCTTAGTGTTTCAATTTGGCTATTATTTCAGATGATAAGATGAACTAAAGTTTAAATTTATTCCAAATGTAATAGTCAAGGTATATTATAATCTTGAAGTAAATAATTTATATTTGTATGAGATAATGACTTATGGAACACCATGAAGGTGAAAAGTTTCCTTATTAAATTGAGTGACCTTATTAAATTCTTAAATTATAACTATAATTTTGGCATTCCTACCTTGATACTTAATTAATCCTAAGATAAATCCCATTGAAATCAAAACCCACTTGATTTATGGTACAACATGTGGATACAATAAACCACTTGAATGGCAGTGCTCAACTTTGACACACTAAAATTCTAAGCATTTTTCTATGAATACAACCATATCCTTATTTAACCTAGGCCAAAAATAGAATATTTTTAGCTCATGTGTCATTTTAGTGACAAGTAGATGATATAAATGAGGTGTAGTATTCCCTTATTATAATACTTGTTCCCTTAAAATTTCTAGAATTATGAAAAAAAATCTTCCTTGATATCTCAAAAGTCTATTTGAGTCTAATGAATAGTCAAAAAAATATTTATCCATTAATTATTCAGCCAATTCACTATAATTTTTTTTACATTCAAGGTTTGTTAGTTATTTATTCATAAAATAATCTTTGAAATCTGACCTTAAAATAAAGATTACAACAATATATGTTATTCTAATAAGAGCATCAACTACTCTATTTTATTTTCCCTTAACATAAGCAACTTCAATATAAAAATTGATAAATTATAACCATCTACATTATCTTTCATTTAATTCATCTTGAGAAATAAATGCAAAAAGATGTGATGGTCAGACTTTACCTTAAATCTTCCCAAGAAAATGTGTTTCTATTTCTTAATAACATGAACCATAGCTACCAATTCAAGATCATGATTTGGATAGTTCTTCTCATGGTCCTTGAGCTTATGAGACTTGTATCTTAAAAACTTTCCATATTGGGCCAAAAAAAACCTAATTCCAACACTAAAAACATAATCATATATTTCAAAGTTTTCATTAAGATCTGGAATAACCAGAATAGGGAAAAAAAATTCTTTCAAATTTTAGAAGTCTTCCTCTAATTGCAGAGTTAAAACAAAATTCTTCCCCTTTTTTTGCAATGAAGTGATGGGGTTAATAATTATTTTGAACTCTTCAACAAATATTTAATAATACTCATCTAAGCCCATGAAGTTTTGAACTTTTTTCATGATATTAAGATTAGCCCACTCCCTAATACCTTTAATTTTAGCAGGGTCTGTTGAAATATCATCCTTAGAGATAATATACCCCAATTAATGAATGTTTCTTTGGTAAAAAGAGATATTAGAAATCTTACCAATAAACTATGTTTTTTTAGTCTTTAAAAGACCAAGCGCATGTTTTTTCATGCTCTATTTAATTTTTACAATAAATTAGAATGGCATCCATAAATATCAACATAAAATTATCAAGGAAGTCCTTGAATACATTATTCATGAAGTTTATAATAGTAGTAGGGGAATTTGTTAACATAAAATTCATGACATCAAATTCATAATGGTCATGCCTTGTTATAAAATTTGTCTTATTCACATATTCATATTTGATATGGATTTGGTGATGCCCTGATCAAAGATCTATCTTAGAAAATATAACAACATCCTTCATCTGACTAAAAATATCATCAATTATAGGAATTATATACTTGTTCTTGATAGTGAATTTAATCAAAATTATACAATCAATGAAAATTCTCAAGGTGTCATCTTTATTATTCAAAAATATAATCAGGGATCCCCAAGGTAACAAACTTGACCTAATTAGAAACTTTTCCATTAAGTCTTGTATTTATACTTTAAGCTCCCATAAATTTATCACATTCATCTAGTAAGGGTATTTGGTTGTAGATATAGATTTTGGTACAATATGAATATAAAAATAAAACTCTCTTTGAGGAGGTAAACCTATAACCTCTTTGGGACATACATCCTAAAATTATCTCAAGAGCAAGTAATCTTTCAAAAAAGCTTCCCTCTCCTCAGACAGTTCATTTAGTTTCATATTATAAATATTTCATCCATTTCTTATTGTTCTTTTTAGCTACATAGTTGAAATAATGTTTCTAGATATAGGCCTTAAGATACCTTGAATCTTTGCATGGTTTCTAACATCATTAAGACATTTTACCATTTTTGTTTAATATTTAATATTTTCTTGATGTAATTTCATCTTGTCCATGCCCAAAATTAGGTCATAGGATCCTAGTGTCTCCAAAAATAGGTTTACTTGAGTCTTAAAGACTCCCATGTCTAATTCACTTTGTTACATGCATTACAATGTATCCAAAATTTTCTATATTCCAAATGCTACCTCCCATCCTTATCTCAAACTATATGGTTTAGTTTTACACATATAATCAATAGAATGTGAAATGAAACTATCAGTTGTACTAGAGTAAATTAAAATATCCAACATAAAACCATAAATTATACCTTTAGTCTCTATTGTACAAGATTGTAAAGCTTTATTTTTGTTATTAATAACATACACATGATGATTTAATTTTTGATTTACCCATATTTGGGGACAATATTTTTGATAATGATTATCATTACATTCCCAACATTTTAAAACTATATTAGCCCTATTATTTGGTCCATGGAAGTTTCTTTGTTGTTGATTATGGTTTACATTATTTTATGTTACAAAATTTTGAGGTTTGGAACCTCTATTTGCATTCTAAAATCTTCAATAATTATTTTTATTTTTCATAAATTTGATATTATAAAATTTATTTAAGTTATTATTCATAATAGGAATATAATATTTAGGCTTCGTTTAAAACTTATTGTTTCAATACTCTTATCTTGCCTATAAGTGAGACTTTTATGTTTATTGTACATGATGTATAGATTTAATTGCATCAACCAAAGTGCTTGGGATTGTCATATTTACATTATCCATTATAAACTCATGGAATATTATATTGAATTAGTTAGCTTGGTCTCCTTATCCTAAATTTAATTTACATAATGAAAGAGGCTGAGAATTTTCTTCTCATATTTGAGGAAAATTAAAATACATTGCTTTATAAACTAGAACTTCATGATATTTATTCCTTTTAGTTTTTATTTCATTGTCTTTTCCTAAATTGACTCTCAAAAGTTTCTAAAGAGAGGGTCATTATCTCATACCCATTAAGATCACATACATGGTTCCACCATAATAAAACATCACCCACCAGATGTTAGGATTCTATATGGGCCTTGATATTGGATCCTATATTTTTCATGATGAGATATTTGTACAAATTCACCAACCATGCCTTAGTGGCATCTCTAGATTATCCACAAGAATAACTAAGAGTTGGAAATTTATTAAGCTCATTACTAATGTGATATAAAAATTCATGTTGTATATGGTTTTCATGCCTTTTGTCATCCCTTTATACCTCCTCATACTCACCCCCTTCATGGATGTTTTCTAAATTGGCCAACCTTTACTCGTATGCCTCCATTTGGGCTTAGATGTTATGAAGTACAACTAGATTATCAATCATGAGAAAATAATGTCAAATATAATTATATACATGATTGATGTTAGAATCACCACCAATTTTTTTATTATTTCCATAATTATTGTTAATGTGGTCATTTTCAACATGGTTATTACCATTAATGCCATAAATGTCATTATTTCTAGATTTCCATTAAAATCATTATTAGAAAAATTATTTCCAACATTGTTATTTCCTATATTCATTCCAAAATTATCACTACAATCACTATTAATAATATTATCTATATTTTCTTGTGTCCTAACCATCTTAAGAAATTAAAAAATATATATTCACACAATTTTTCCCTAGATATCCCTAGTCTAAGAATTAGGTTTTGATAGCACTCTCATGACCCCTAAAAACCATCTCATAAAATTTTGGGATTTTAGAGTTATAATAATTATATTCCATAATTTAATCATGTACATACATACAAAATTAAAAAACTTTATGAAATCATATGTGTGATTGCTCTTGCATGTCTATCATAACCATGAAGCAAAGATCATTGGGGCCCACTAGGTCAAGTAGTTAAGTAAGCTTCCCTTATGTTAGGTTGTGGAGCTAAAAGCTTCAACTATGTAGACAAAGAAGAGGAGGTTGCTGAAGTTTCAGAAGCACCGGCATTGATAGTATGACTGACGTCGGTCAAGATGAATGCAGAAGGCAATTGGCATCGGCAGGGAGTCAGCCGATGTCGGTCATCACCAAATAGACAAGGACTGATGTCGGTCGCCTGTGGTGGTTCCAGAATTACTATTGACAAATAGTCAGTTAAGTGAAGCGAGTGTTTGCATGTTAAAGGGCTAATTATAGCCTCGATTTGTGTGTCTAATTATTGTAATTAAAAGTCTATTTTTGTATGCATGGGATCCTATTTAAAGACCCATGAGTCATGTATTATAATTAAGCAGGCAAGTAAATCATTAAAGCAAGGAAGCAAGGTCAAGGAGATTTACAAGATGCAAGGTCAAGGAGATCAGCTGAAGCATTCAAGGAGGGGATAACAACTCAGGTTGTTAAGTTGGTTGTGGGTGAGCAAGAGAGAGAGGGAAGAAGGTCTTGAGGTGTGGGAAGCCTTTGAGGTGGAAGAAGAAGTGGCATCTTCTTTATTGTATTTTCTTCTAAGAGTATTTAATACAAGATTGTGTATTGTCTCTCAAATTTTTTGTTGTTTCAAGTTTCTAGTTACTTAATCATTCTGGTATAATTCTGTGTTTAATTGCTTATAAGAAATGTAATCAATTGTGCTTCCTTGGAGGGTTCCTAATAGTTGGTATCAAAGCTATGGTTGCAGGGAGTAGGTTATTGTTTGATTACAGGTCATTCACAGGGGTTTCTGATTGAGTGGGAGTATAGCAATGGCAGAAGAAAGTAAGTTACGAATGGAGAAGTTTAATGGCAAGAATTATCAACATTAGAGGATGCAGATAGAGGATTATCTGTATCAAAAGGATTTTTACTTACCGTTGGGTGGGGTTGCATGCAAGCCCATAGATATGAAGGATGAAGAATGGAATGTTCTTGATCAGAAGGCTCTGGGTTCCACAAGGTTGAGCCTTGCATCGTCTGTGATTTCTAACTTATCATAGTGCAAGACAACGAAAGAGTTGATAAAATCTTTGGCAAATTTATATGAAAAGCCCTCGGCTTCAAATAAGGTATTTCTTATGAAGCATTTATTTACTTTGCAAATGTAGGAAGGTGGATCGGTACATACTCATCTTAGTGATTTCCATGGTTTGGTAAACCAGTTAGCTTCAGTCAATATTGTTTTTGATGATGAAGTAAAGGCTCTTTTAATTTTATGCTCTTTACCTAAAAGTTGGGATAGTTTGGTTATGGCAGTAAGTAATTCTACATCTGCTTCTAAAATCTTAAAAGTTGATGATGTTGTGAGTGTAATCTTGAATGAAGAAATATGTAAGAAAAGCACAGGTGAATCATCAGGGAATGCTCTAAGGGTAGAAAGCAGGGAAAGGCAAAGAGAGAAGGTCGAGCAAGGGAAATCAAGGTTGAAGGTGGGAAGGAGATCCAAATCCAGAGGTGTCACTTGATGGTTTTGTGGAAAGAGAGGATACACAAAGAAAGAATGCTGGTTGAGGGATAAAGAAAATCAACATGAAGGTAATGAAGAAGCAAAGGATGCAAATATTGTGGTACAGGATGCTCTCATACTTTCTTTGGATAGTCAGGTAGGATCATGGGTTTTAGATTTTGGTTCTTCCTTTCATGCATCCCCAAACAAAGATTTTTTCCATGAGTATGTCCAGGGAGACTTTGGAGTGATTTATTTAGGGGATGGTATGCCTTGTCAAATAGTTGGCAAAGGGAAAGTGCAGCTGAAATTATAGATGGACAACACATGGGTGTTGAAGGAGGTTATACATGTCCCAGTTCTGAAGCAGAGTTTGGTTTTTTTAGGAAGGTTAGGTGATGAGGGATGTACAGTAACCCTCAAAGTGGATTCTTGGAAGGTTACCAAGGGTGCACTTATTTTAGCAAGAGGTAAGAAAGTAGGTACTCTTTATCTATCTACTTGTATTACTAATTCTACTTCTGGTTTATCTACTTCAACTGTAGATTTAAAGATGTGGCTTAATAGGCTTGGTCACATGAATAAGAAGGGAATGGATGTTCTTGATTCAAAAGGTATGAGTTTAGATTCAGAGAGCATAGATCGAGTTCATTACAGGAAAAGGAAATTTGATGCTTTTGACAAGAACAGGGAAGCCTTGGTGTTTATGGAGGAGATGATGGATAGAGATCAGTCATAGGGGCTAAATAATTTTGATCAGGGTAGTATGGATAGGGGTTTGATCCAAGATGAGCTCACAAATAAAGAATTCATCACTTATAGGAATACACAAACACTGATGTCGATCACTTGGAACTAATGTCGGTCAGGTAGATACCGGCATCGGTCATGTGCAGACTAGCAGGGTCAGTAGAGTCAGGCAGGAGAAGTCTGACATTAGTCAAGAAAGAACCAACATTGGTAGAGGGGACACCGGTGTCAGTTAGGGAAATGACGTCGGTAGTCAAGGTTAGTGCAGGGAACAGACATCGGTCAGATGTAGACTGGGAGATGGCCGAGATCAATCACTAGAACAGATGTTGGGCAGACAGCAAGCTGTCAAGGAGTCTCAAGCACCCATATGGAGGTCAAAAAGGGTAATTGAACCTCATATTCATTGTTCACCTTCTTTATATTTCTTACTGATGGTCAAGAACTAGGAAGATGTGAGGAGGCAATGCAGGTAGAATCTAGAAATAGTGGGAGCTTGGCATGGGTGAGGAGTGTGAGTCCTTGGAGAAGAACCAAATAGGTATTTGTTGGTGAAGTTGTCAGCTAGAAGGAAGCACTGGATAAGGGATGGATTCCCAAGTTAGAGAAGAGAGTGGATGGACATGTGAGACATAAGGCTAGGGTATATGGTCTTGAGTAGGTTGTAGGACAATCGAGGTTTGACCATTGTATTTATCTTTACCAGGTTGGATAATATTAGCTACATTATCTTGTTACTGTATTGTGTTGCTTATTGCAGGGTTAAATATATAGGGAGTTTTTGAACAAAGGGTAAAGTTAGTTCAGAGGTATGTCATGAAGAATTTGGGAGCAGCAAAATTCTTTTGGCATAAGTGACAGGTATAGCATAACAGGTTTTGTGGTGGTTGGTCTTCAAGAGTGACTTTAAAGAGGGATACAGAGCCAAGGGAACAAACTAGATGGTGTATAGGTACAGGTACAGTTGCAGCTATTTATCTCCAAGTGAGAGATTGTTAGGTTGTGGAGCTAAAAGCTTCAACTATGCAGACGAATAAGAGGAGGTTGTTAAAGTTCCAGAAGCACCAACGTCAGCAGTGTGACCGACGTCAGTCAAGATGAATGTAGAAGGAAATCAGCATCGGCAGGGAGTCGGTCGACATCGATCATCACCAAACAAACAGGGATTGACGTCGGTCGCCTGTGGCAGTTCCAAAATTGTTGTTGATGAATAGTCAGTTAAGTGAAGTGAGTGTTTGCATGTTAAAGGGCTAAATATAGCCTCGAGCTGCGTGTCTAATTATTGTAATTAGAAGTCTATTTTTGTATGCATGGGATCCTATTTAAAGATCCATGAGGCATATATTGTAATTAAGTAGGCAAGTAAAGCATTGAAGTAAGGAATCAAGGTCAAGGAGATCTACAAGGTGCAAGGTCAAGGAGATCTACAAGTTGCAAGGTCAAGGAGATCAGCTAAAGCATTCAAGGAGGGGATAACAACTCAGGTTGTTGAGTTGGTTGTGGTTGAGCAAGAGAGAGAGGGAAGAAGGTCTTGAGGTGTGGGAAGTCTTTGAGGTGGAAGAAGAAGTGGCATATTCTTTATTGTATTTTCTTCTAATAATATTTAATACAAGATTGTGTATTGTCTCTCAAATTCTTTGTTGTTTCAAGTTTCTAGTTACTTAATCATTCTGGTATAATTCTGTGTTTAATTTCTTATAAGAAAAGTAATCAATTGTGCTTCCTTGGAGGGGTTCTTAACACCTTATATATATTTATAAGTTAAATGATTTGCATAATGGTTATTAAGAAATTTTAATTTCATAATTCATAGTGAATTTACCTATGAATCATATTTTAATAGTTTCCAAGATATTCAAGATTGCATTTAATAATACTAGTACCAATCAATAGATATGGAATAATTTATACTTTAGTTGTGAATATAACTTATATGTTAAATTTTACTAAGTAGACTCAATCCTTTTTCACTTAAAAAACTAATAACTTATAATAATCCTTCATTTTAGGAACAAGGTGAAGTACATTGTTTGATAGCATGAGAGTACTAAAGTTAATTAATTTTAATAAAATGATAACTTTTAAGTCCTACATATATCATTAGAATTTATTTACCATATTAAGGATGATTATAAATATAAAAACCTTACCGATGAGATGGGAGTGCATTGGTAAAGCATATTAATTATTATATGCACCACCTAGGTTCAAATATTGGAGGTATTAGAAGGTTGGTTGTGGCCGTTTCATTGGTATTGGTTGGTTGTGGCCGTATTTGTGGTATTCATCGATTGTGGTAGTATTGTGCATATTATTGGTATTCACCAATTATGGAGGTATTATTTTTATTCACTATTTATGTATGTAATGTTAGTATTGGTTAGTTGTAGTAGTATTAATGGTATTCATTGGTTATGGTGGCATTGTGTGTAATGTCGGTATTGGTTGGTTGTGGCCATTGATGTAACTAGTTGTTGCTTTGGTCAAAATATTTGTAATGATATAAATAAATATGAAAACCTATCATTAAAATATTAATCTTTGAAACTAATAAAAATACATTACATTAGATATTGTTAAGATGTTACTCAATCAATAAAAAACCTAAAACATACAATGAGAAGAGTAAGGTTATTCACCCTTGGAACTGATCATGGTAGGAGGCATTACCTTGGGAGTATAATTATTACATTAAATTCCATCATGGTGACCCTTAAATTATCATGAACATGATATGGTAGCATTCCAATGATCAAAAATAACCCAAATCATAGTGTTATTTATTACTTAAATCCATCAATTCATCACTAGGACCTTCATGCAATCTAACATTAGGGTCATGATTTTATAGTTAGACTCATGTTGATGGTGGTTACCATCTAATTACTATTTTAACTTAAGTACAAAACTGAGTTAAACATAGATCAAGATCATTATTGAGAAATAATTACAATCACTAAATAAAATATCATAAAATATCAATTACAAAAAATAAAATTTTAGTTATAAATGTAATGCATATTAATAAATATTTTTAATAGAGTTTGAAATTAAGTATTCATTGCCATAAGGAAAATTTATTATCT
>JARHVA010002827.1:2052500-2075000 GCA_037957365.1 Torreya grandis | reverse complement strand
GTTATTTAGATAATTGGTTTTTTATCTTCAGTAGTTCAAGATAGACTTTCTGGGCATGCACAAGCCTAATTGTGAACATTACTAATGGCATGCTTCAAGTGGTGGTTGGATCCAAAATGTGTCATGGAAATAATTTGATCTTATTATGGGTATATGTGAGTGTCATATAAATTTTTAATACCATTTATGTATTTCTAAATTTTTCCAAGGATTTCAAAGGGTAACATGTGTTATTAAGGCCTAATTGAATTAGGTCTCCTTAAGGCCTAAAAGAGGTTTTTGGTCCTATATGCTATGATAAAAATATTTTAAAGTTTTATTAATATTTTTTTAATGTAATAAGACATATTTTATATAAAATATAATTGGTAAATTATGTATGTCTGACTAAGAGGTGTATGAGCAAGAGCCTAGTATAAGAACAAGGCCTAATAGGCCTAATTGACTAGTTAAAGAATAAAAGAGTAGAAATGAAGGATATAGTAATTTGAAGAGATAAATAAGGTATGTTAGAAAATAATAAGGGTTAATATAAAATATAATTAATATTTAATAGGGTTACTATGTATTAAAATCAAGGTCAGTTTACCTAATCAAGTCAATAAGAGGGTTAGTTAAGTGAAGAGGCCTAGAAGGTAGTTTGAGAGGGATAAGAGTGTGAAGATATGAAGAGGTGGTCATTATAAATTGGTTTAAAAAATATGTGATATGAATGTGATCAAATAAATTATGTGGTTGAGTTGGTGCTAATTCATCTAGGGGTTGGTGCCTCCTTGCAAGTGGGTGCTTGTTAAAGTGTAACTGGGTTGGTGTTTAGCTAGTTGGGGTTGGTACTCTATGTGAAGTTGGTGCTTCACTAAATTTGATATTTTTAATTATGTGAATATATTCCATTTTCATATATTAGTGGGATTTATTCCCTTTGATGTTTTCCCACTCATATGAGTTTTTATTGTATTATGCTCATGTGAATGACTCTTTTTGCATTGTTATAACTTTGTATTGCTTTGATGGTCAAGGAATGTTAAAGTACACATGAAAGAAATTTTTAAGTGACTAATTCACCCCCCTCTTATTCATTGTGTTTATAAAAATTAGTATCAGATCCTATTCCTTTGAATCAAGTCTAACAACTTGAAGGTGATCCTAAGAAGCATAAGATGTCCAGTGATCAAAAGGAAGAAGATAACATGTAAGATGAAGAAGTATAATATGATAGTGAAGAAGGAGAAGCTATAGTATACCTTGGCGTTAAGCTCATAAGTACCCTTGATGATTTGAAGAATAAAAATAAGACTATCAAGTATATAAGGAGTCAATTAAAAGGTGTTAACATAAGCTTTAAAGTTAAAGGAAGTTGAGTATGACCAATTAAAGATAGAGTTAGATTCCTTGAAGGTTGAGCATGAGAATCACTTAGATAAGATGATCAAGTTTGAGAGAGAGAATGAAAAGTCAGAATAAGTTAAGAGTACCAACATGAAAAGATTAATTAGGTAATATAATTTAATAAAGGATAAGTCATCATGGGACCATGTGAAAATGAATAATAAATCAAGAGGTAAGTACAAAAATATTATCTCCTACACCTATCATAATATAGGACACATTGAAATATTCTACTCAAATAGAGTTAGAAGGACCTCAACATTCAACAAGACATATGAATCTCTTAGAATGCATGATAATAATAAAACATTGGTATGCAATCCAAAGAAAGTTAGGATTAATCATATTAATCTCAAGAGTCAAGATGGACTATTTTCCAAGGAAGAATAGAAGACCAAAGAGGATTCTATGCTAGCTGAAACTGCCTTTCACATTCAAGATAAAGGCATGAAATGGTATATAGATAGTATTTTATTAAGCCAAATGGTAGGAGATATAAATAAGTTCATCTCATTAAAAAATAATGTTATGGGAATAGTAAGGTTTGGAGACAACATAACTACCAATATAATTGGTAAGGGTGTCTTGAGTTTAGATAATGGGAATACCAGAGATAAAATGTGTTATATGTGGAAGGTTTGAAACATAACCTATTTAGTGTAATTCAAATGTGAAATCAAGGAAACACACTAACCTTTCATGATAGAGGGTGTGAGATAAGGAGAGCCAAATTAGGAAGGCTAATTGTCAATGCTAGGAGGTTGAGAATAATATATATGTCTTGAATGAGATCTAAAAGGAGAGATTTTTTATGATCAAGATCAATGAAATTTGGCTATGACACAGAAGGTTAGGCCACCTAAAATTTGATAATCTAGTCAAGATTAGTACAAATAAGTCTAAGAAGAACATTCCTAAGATCACAAAACCTACAAACATATTTTAAAAGGCTTGTCAACATGGTAATCGGACTAGAAGAAGGTTCAAGTCCAAGGAGTACTCTAATACAAGAACCTTGGAGTTAATACACATTGATATATGTGGGCCTATAATAATTCAAATCATTTAAGGAGATAGATACTTCATGTTACTCGTAGATGATTACATAAGAATGACTTGGGTTGCATTATTGAAAGAAAAGTTAGAAGCTCTTGACAAATTCAAGGCAATCAAGGCTCTTGTTGAGAATGAGAAGAATGGGAAGATAAAGTGCCTAATATCTAATAAATGAGGAGAGTTTTGGTCTAATTATTTTGATGACTTTTGTGAGGTTTATGGAATAAGGAGACAATTCTCAATATCTAGGACACCTCAACAGAATGGGGTAGTGGAAAAGAAGAATAATACAGTTCAATATATGGATAGAACTATGCTAAATGAGTCTATATTATCTGATGGATATTAGAGAGAGGTAGTAATCACTAAAATATTCATTTTGAATAGAGGACAGATAAGGACTAATTATAACAAGACTCCTTATGAACTATGAAAGGATAGACCTACCAATGTGGAACACTTTAGAGTGTTTAGGAGTAAGTATAAATGATAGGAAGAGTACCAATGGAGGAGATTTCTTCTTAGGTGGGTGACTCATTTCATGGATATGAAAGAAGCAACCATCAGTAACATTATATTAACTTTTTTATCTACTTATGAGGTTGAATACATTATAGTAGCTTCATGTTTCACTTAAGTCCTATGGATGAGACAAACCTTAAAATACTACAAGGTGGCATGTGATGGTCCTATCCATATCTATTGTGATAATAAAAGTTATATAATCATATCAAATAACCCTATCATTCACTCAAGTCCAAGCACATACCCATTAGGTATCATTTTATAAGAGAGAAGGTAAGTGAACATAGTGTTAAACTCGAGTATGTTTCTACATAGGATAAGATTGCAAACATCCTAACCAAACCACTTCCAAAGGTAACATTTGAACACCTAAGATAGGAATTAGGTGTAATTTTTTCCCCTAGAAACCATTGAAGAAGCCAAAGTACTTAAGGGGAGATAATCAAGGTCATTATCTCCTAGACTAGGTGAGTTTTTTTAGGAAGGTATGCATGGATATAGGGGAAACATGTTTGTATTTTGTCTCATAAACTCATAGTCATGTGTGTTTAGTATTTTGGTTACAAGGAGTGTGATCCAAGGAGTTTCAGACATCACTTTTTCATTTATTTCAAAGGGGTAGAAAAGACTAGAATGGGGAGATAAGAATGATCAATATACAATATGTGTTGCCATCAATGACAAAGGGGGAAATTGTTAAGCATTTTTCCTATTATTAAGTTTTGTCATTGATGTTGTCACTAATTTTAAATTTTATTAAGAAAGGCATTCATTAGGTCATTGATTAAGGTTCTTTTTTTATATCATCATTTAGGTAAGAATGTTTTGAGTACTAGTCCTTGAGTATAAGGTGTCTTGAGAAGCCTAATCATAACAAGCATATTCATATCATGAGAATGTGCATGGTGAGAATGAAGAGGTATGTGTAGATAATTTAATGCATGTTATCAAGGTATATAATCATCAAATAGTGTTTAAATGTTAGTTGTCAAGTTTCAAGTGTTTTAGAAGCCTAGTCATGACGTTAGTAATATCATGTAAAGTCCTAGTAATAAGGTTTGAGCATGGCGTCTTGATGAGGTGAATGCACATAAGAATGAAATGATGTTTTAGGTCTATTGATCATGTCTATGAGGTATTGGATCACTCATGTGAGTCTCAATATGAGCCTACAGGGGTAGGACCTAGAGACCTAGTTTGCACCTAAACCACTTCCAGACCTTACCTAGCCTAATGAGGTATAATGGTATATTTTAAATGTATGTTAAGTATGTATGGTTATTTATAAGCATGAGAGATGTTTATTTAGTATGTTAGTGAGGTGGAGAGAACATGGAAATAGGCATGAAAGTTAATTTTAAGGCCTAATGTGGTTTGTAGGTTAATATCTAAGCAAGCAGAGAGAGAATATGGCCTAAAGGGGTATGAGGTTGTATTTACAAGGAAATTATGGATAAGTGAGTATTTTAATAGGTATTTTATATTTCTTAAATCATTTTCACAATTTTTGAGGTCATGGTTTGCAAGAAAAGGCATGAAAATCAATTTTGAGGTCTCTCACATAGAATGAAGGTTTTTTAACTCGAAAAGGATTTTATTATGTTTTTTAACTCATAAAAAATATGCATGGTAACCTAAATTATTCATGTTATATGTGTAAGGGTCCTATCTCAAATTTATAGGCATTAGTTTCTAGAATGAATGGTTAATCTTTATGAATGATTATTAATAGTGGAAGATGGTGTAAACCCTTAAAGAACCCTAATAGTGACCTAATATGAAAGAATTTATTATAAAGTTATAAAAATGTATTGGTATGGATATTTAAGTGATTTTAGGTTGTGTCCAACTCTCCCAGGCACCTCCAAGTGATTGGTTTGTCAGGTGTGTGAGTAGATCCTATAGGAAAGTGTTAGTTTCTTATAGATTTGTTGTAGTAGTTAGAGTTGACCAAGTAAAAATATGAAAATAATTGGATGGATAAGGTTGATAATTGTATTTTATGTCTTTTTGGTTTATGGGGATGTTATATCCCTCATGTGTGTGAAACTTTTCATCCAAGATAACCTGTCGTTAACAAGCCTAATAGTGTAAATAATGAGAAACCTAGGCAGAACTGAGAAGATGATTAGAGATGTGTTATCATGGAATAGGGATGAATCTAAGTAAATTAATATTATTTTGAATAATTTTAATACATTTTCATTTTGGATATAATTTTTTTATATCATTGTATATAGCAAAAATTTGCTCACAAGTTGACTTGTCTAGCTTAGTGGGGTTTGTGTACAATGAGGTCATGAGATTGGTCTACAAGACAAATATTTAAATTTGAATATATTATATTTATATCTAATAATGGTATTATTATCTCACAAGATCATCCAAATTCATCAAGAGTATTTTAAAGTGATCATATAGGTGTTGATGGTCAAAATCACCATAACTGGTCTTTAAGGAAAACTAACAATTCTAAGTAAGCAAGTTGTAGGAGTATTTTTGAGTAATTTGCCCTATGTAATGAATTTTGATAAAATTTTTGAAATTTTTTATGTATTGAAGGTTCTTTACATGTGTTTTATTTTCATGTTTTTTTATCTAATTGGTGTTTTTTTCTTCAATAGTTCAAGATAGACTTTATGGGTATGCACAAGCCTAATTATAAACATTACTAATGGCATGCTTCAAGTGGTGGTTGGAGCCAAAATGTGTCATGTAAATAATATGAGATTATTAAGGGTATATTTTAGTGTCATATTAATTTTTCCTTCCATTTATGGAGTTTTAAAGTGTTCCAAGGATTTCAAAGGGTAATGTTTGCTATGAAGGCTTAATTGAATTAGGTATCCTTAAGGCCTAAAAGAGGTTTTTGGTCCTATATGCTATGATTGAACTATTATAATGTTTTATTAATGTTTTTGGAATGTCATAAGACCTATTTTATGTAAAATATAAGTGTTTAATTCTGTATTTCTAACCAATAGGTGTATGAGAAAGAGCCTAGTATAAGAATAAGGTCTAATATGCCTAATTGACTAGTTAGAGAATGAGAGAGTGGAAGAGAAGGATATAGTAATTTTAAGAGATTAAGGAGGTATTTTATATCATAATATGGGTGTAAAAAAACTATCATTAATATTTAATAGGGTTACTATGTATGAAAATCAAGTTCATATGACCTAATCAAGTCAAGAAGAGGGCTAGATAAGCGAAGAGGCCTAGAAGGCAGTTTGAGAGGGATAAGAATGTGAAGAGATGAAGAGATGAAGAGGTATTAATCATTAATTATTTTATAAACAAGGTGATATAAATGTGATAAAACCAACTAGTTGGATGAGTTGGTATTGAGTCATCTAGGGGGTTAGTGCCTCCTTGCAAGTGGTTGCTTGCTAAAGCCTAGCTGGGTTGGTGTTTTGCTAGTTGGGGTTGGTTCTCCATGTGAATTTTGTACTTCAATAAATTTTATGTTTTATCATATAATACTATAGTCCATTTTTAAATATCAGTGTTTTTTCTTCTTCTTGAGGGTTTCCCACTTATATGTGTTTTTCTTGTGTTATGCTCATGTGAATGACTCTTTTTGTAATGTTATATATTTGTATTGATTTGATGGTTTAAGGAATGTTAAAGTACATGTGAAAGATATTTTTAAGTGATTGATTGACCTTGATCTCAATAATTATGTTTCCAAAAATTGGTATCAGACCCTAGTCCTTTGAAGCAAGTCTAATAGATTGAAGGTGATCCTAAGAAGCACAAGATGTCCAATGATCAAAAGGAAGAAGACAACATGTATGCTGAAGAATTATACTATGATAGTGAATAAGGAAAAGTTGTAGTATACCTTGAAACTAATCTCATAAGTTCCCTTGATTATTTTAAGAATCAAAATAAGACTATCAAGAATATCAGGAATCAATTAGAAGTTGTTAACACACATATTAGGTCAAAAGAAGTTAATTATGACTAGTTAAAGATAGAGATATATTCCTTGAAGGTTGAGCATGAGAATATCATAGACAAGATGAGAGAGTTTGAGAGAGAGCATGAGAATTTAGATCAAGTTAAGATTACCAACATTAAAATACCAATTAGGCAGCCTAATGTAATAAAGGATAAGTCATCATGGGACCATAGGAAAAGGAGTAATCAATGAAGAGGTAAGTACAAAAATATTATTTGCTACACCTATTATAATATAAGACACATTTCAAGATTATTCTCTAATAGAGTTATAAGGACCTCAAGATTCAACAAGACATATGAATCTAATATAATGCATGAGAAGAATCAAACATTGGTATGGAAGCCAAATCAATTTAAGACTAATCATATTAAGGTCAAGAGTCAAGATGGAGTATTTGCCAAGGAGGAACAGAAGACCAAAGAGGATTATATGCTAGCTCATACTACCTTTCACATTCAAGATGAAGGAATGAAATGGTATATAGATAGTTTTTTCTAAATCCATATGATAGGAGATAGAAATAAGTTCATCTCATTGAAAAGTAATGTTTTAGGAATAGTAAGGTTTGAAGACAACACAACTGCCAATATATTTGGCAAGGGCATCTTGAGTTTGGATAATGGGAAGAACAAGACACAAAATGTGTTATATGTGGAACGTTTGAAACATAACCTACTTAGTGTGAGTCAAATATGAAATCAAGGACACATACGAAAATTTCATGATAAAGGGTGTGAGATAAGGAGAGCCAAATTAGGAAGGCTAATTTTTAATGCTAAGAGAACTAAGAATAATCTATATGTCTTAAATGAGATCAAGAAGGAGAGATGATTTATGAGTAATAAAGATGAAATTTAGATATGGAATATAAGGTTAGGTCACCTAAAATTTTACAATCTAGTCAAGATTATTACTAAGAAGTATATTAAGAACATGCCTAAGATCACCAAACCTACAAGTTTACTTTTCAAGGATTGTCAACATGGTAAGTAAACTAGTAAAAGTTTCATGTCCAAGGAGTTATCTAATCCAAGACCCTTTGAGTTAATATACACTAATCTTTGTGTGGCCTACAAGAATTCAAATCATTCAAGGAGATAGATACTTCATGTTACTCATGGATGATTACATAAGAATGACTTGGGTTGCATTCTTGAAAGAAAAGTTAGAAGATCTTGTCAAGTTCAAGGCATTCAAGGCTCTTTTTGAGAATGATAATAATGGGAAGATCAAGTGCCTAATATCTAATAGAGGAGATTTTTAGTCTAGATATTTTGATGACTTTTATGAGGTTCATGAAATAAGGAGATAATTCTCAGTAGTTAGGACACCTTAGCAGAATGGGGTAGTGGAAAGGAAGAATAACATAGTTCAAGAGATGGATATAACTATACCAAATGAGTCTATATTATCTTATGGATATTGGAGAGAGGAAGCAATCATTTCAATCTACATTTTGAATAGAGGATAGATAAGGAATAATGAAAACAAGACTCCTTATGAACTATGGAAGGGTAGACCTATCAATGTGTGTTTGGGTGAAAAAGTTTAATCAAAAGAGATGATGAAGACTTGGAAAATTTTGATTCCATATATAATGAAATTATATTATTAGGATACTCATCAATGATCTCAGCCTATAGATGTTATAACAAGAGGCAACAAAATATAGTTGAAAGCACCAATGTGAATATTGATGAGACAAGGAAATCACACTCACAACAAAGGGACACTTTAGAGAATCCATACTTCAAGAATGAAAATGAGACTATATAGGTTGTGAGGAAGAATAATTTAAAGAGAGACAAGACTCAAAAAGACCCTCAAGATAGATTCAAATATATCATCCTGAATCTTAAATCATTAGTAACAAGAATACAGGTATGAAAACAAGAAGAAGAGTGGTAAGTAATCTAAATCAAGATAATTATGCTCTATTATCCAACATTAAACCTAATAATATTATATAAGTAAGAAAATAAAAAAATTGGATAGGTTCTATGAATGATGAGTTATGCCAATAGAGAAGAATGAGACTTCAGAGCTAGTTCCTAGGCCTAAATAAAAAATTGTTAGGCCTAAATAAAAAATTGTCATTGGCACAAAATGGGTGTTTAGAAATAAGTTGAATGAATATGGAGAGTCACTAGGAACAAAGCTATATTTGTATGTAAGGGATATACATAATTTGAAGGGGTAGACTCTTAGGAGACCTTTTCACTAGTATCAATATTGGAGGCCATAAATTTTTTCTAGCATATCTAGGATTTAAAGGGTTTAAGGTATATCATATGGATGTCAAATTTACCTTTTTGAATGGTAATTTGGAAGAGGAAGTGTACATTGAGCAACCTGAGGTTTTATCACTATCAAATGACAAAGACTATGTTTATAGATTAAAAATTCTCTCTATGGTCTAAAGCAAGATCCTAGAGCTTGATATGCTAGGTTAGAAAGTATTTATTGGATCAAGGATTTAAAATAGGAGTTATAGATAGTAATATATACATCAAAATAGAAGATGAACATTAGTTGATTGTAGTTGTCTATGTGGATGACATCATCTTTGGTGGAAATAATGAAAACATGACCAAAGCCATTATAGAGGTGATGATAAAAGAGTTTGAGATGTCCATGCTAGGAGAACTATCATTCTTTCTTGGGTTGGAAATAACTCAATATAAAAAAAGGTATATTTATCTCACAAGCCAAGTACATAAGAGAGATGTTGAAGAAGTTTGAGATGAAATTTTGTAAGGAAGTTAGTACACCCATGATCATAAGGTATAAGTTAAGCAAGGAAGATGAGTCTTCAAAGGTTAATCAGATGTAATATAGGTTAATTATTGAATTTTTGTTATACACCACTACCTCTAGACTTGACATCATGCAAGTAGTAGTTCTTGTGGGAAAGTTTCAAATAGATCCAAAAGAGAATCATCTGCAAGCAGTTAAAATGATAATCAGGTATCTCAAGGGGACTATGGAGTATGGATTGTGGTATCTAAGAATTAAGGAGTTTAATTTGATAGCTTACATAGATGAAGACTGGGCAAGAAGTATAGATGATATGAATAGTACTAGTGGAGGACCTTTCTTCTTAGGTGGGTTCCTAGTTTCATGGATAATCAAGAAGTAACCATCATTAGCATTATCCACTTGTGAGGTTGAGTATATTATGGTAGCTTCATGTTTCACTCAGGCCCTATGGATGAGATAGATGCTAAAAGACTACACAGTGGATTATGATGGTCCTAACCCTATCTATTATGAAAATACAAGTTATATAAGAATATTAAAGTACCCTATCATTTATTTAAGGACCAAGCACATTCCCATTAGGTATCATTTTGTAAGAGAGTAGGTAAGTGAACAAAGTGTTATACTTGAGTATGTTTCTACATAGGATCAGATTATAGACATCCTAATCAAACCACTTAAAAAGGTAACATTTAAACACCTAAAATAGGAATTGGGTGTAATTCCTACCACTATAAATCATTGAAGAAGCCAAAGTAGTTAGGAGGAGTTAATCAGGTTCATTAACTCCAAGAATAGGTGAGTTTTTCCAAGAAGGTATGCATGGAGATAGGGGGAACATGTTTGTTTTATGTCTCATAAACTCATATTCCTATGTGTTGAGTATTTTGGTTTCAAGAAGTGTGATCCAAGGGTTTTCATATATCACTTTGTCATTTATGTCAAAAAGGGAGAAAAGACTAGAATGGAGAGATAAGAATGATCAGTACATAATATGTTTTGTCATAAATGACAAAGGGAGAGATTGTTGAGCAGTGTTCTTATTATTGAGGTTTTGAATGATGTTATCATTGATTTAAAAGGTTATTAATAAATGTGTTCATTATTTCATTGATGAATGTTCTTGTTTGATAGCATCACTGAGGTAAGAAAGTTTTGAGTACTAGTCCTTAAGTACAAGGTGTCTTGAGAAGCCTTGTCACAAAAAACATAGTAATATCATAAGCATGTGCATGGTGAGAAATAAGAGTTATGTGCATATCATGTAAGGCATGTGATCAAGGTTTATAATCATAAAATATTGTTTCAAAATCAGTTTTCAAGTTTCTAGTGCTTGAGAAGCTTAGTCATGACACTAGTCATAGCATGTAAAGTCCTAATAAGAAGGTTTGAGCATGGTGTCTTGATGAGATGGATGCACATAGGAATGAAATATGTATTACTTTTATTTATCATGTATATTAGGCATTATATCACTCATTTGACCCTCGAGGTGAGCCTATAGGGGTAGGACCTATAGTCCTAGTCTGCACCTAGACCACTTCCAGACCCTACCTAACCTAATGAGGTATAATGATCATTTTTCAAGGCATGTGAAGGATGTATGGCTTTGTATAAGCATGAGATAGGTTTATTGAGTATGTTATTAAGGTAGAGAGCACATGTAAAGAGGCATGAAACTTAGTTTCAAAGCCTAATATGGTTTGTAGGTCAAGATATAAGCAAACAAAGAGAGAGTATGGCATAATGGGGTATGAGGTTCTATTTATAGAACAAGTATGGATAATTGAGTGTTTTTAGAGTTATGGTATATTGTTTAAATAATTTTCACAAAATTTGAGGTCATGGTTTGTAAAAAAAGGCATTATAAGTAGTTTTGAGGTCTCTTAAGTGCACAAAATGAAGGGTTCTCAATTCAAGAAGGATTTTCTTGTGTTTGTTATCTCATCAAAACTCTAAATGAGAACCTAAGATATTTATGGTATATGGTGAAGGGTCATACCTCAAACCTCTATAGTATACCTTAAATCTGATGTCATAACTACCCTTGATGATTTGAAGAATCAAATAAATACTATCAAGGATCCTAGGAGTAAGTAAAAAGGTGTCAACACAAGCTTTAGGTTAAAGGAGTTTGAGTATGAACAATTAAAGATAGATATATATTCCTTGAAGGTTGAGCATGAGAAGCTCATATACAAGATGAGAAAGTTTGAGAGAGAGTGTGAGAAGCCAGAACAAGTCAAGACTACCGACATGAAAAGACCAATTGAGAAGCCCAATGTAATAAAAAATAAGTCATCATGGTACCATGGGAAAAGGAGTAATTAATCAAGAGGTAAGTACATAAATATTATCTCCTACACCTATCATAATATAGGACACATTATAAGATTATACTTAAATAGAGTTTAGGACCTCAATATTCAACAACACATATGAAGCTCATAGAATACATGATAAGAATGAAACATTCGTATAGAATCCAAAGCAAGTTAGGACTAATCATATTAAGCTCAAGAGTCAAGATGGACTATTTCCTAAGGAAGAATAGAAGACCAAAGAGGATTCTATGCTAGATCAGACTACCTTTCACATTCAAGATGAAGGCATGAAATGGTATATAGATAGTGTTTTCTCAATCCACATGATAGGAGACATAAATAATTTTGTCTCCTTAAAAAATAATGTTGTATGAATAGTAAGGTTTGGATACAACACATCTACCAATATAGTTGGTAAGGGTGTCTTGAGTTTGGATAATGGGAAGACTAAGACATAAAATGTGTTATATTTCGAAGGTTTGAAACATAACTTGCTTAGTGTATGTCAAATTTTCAATCAAGGACACACACTAACCTTTCATGATAGAGGGTATGAGATAAGGAGATCTAAATCAGGAAGGCTAATTGTTAATGCTAGGAGGACTAAGAATAATCTATATGTCTTAAATGAGATCAAGAAGGAGAGATTATTTATGATCAATATAAATGAAATTTGGATATGGTATATAAGGTTAGGTCACCTAAACTTTAATAATCTGGTCAAGATTAGTACTAAGAAGTCTATGAAGAACATGCTTAAGATCACCAAACCTACAAGCATACTTTGTAATTCTTGTCAACATGGTAATCACACTAGCAGAAGATTCAAGTCCAAGAAGTACTTTAATATAAGACCCTTAGAGTTAATAGACATTGATCTCTATGGGTCCACAATAATTCAAGTAGATATATACTTCATGTTACTCATAAATGATTACACAAGAATGACTTAGGTTTCATTCTTGAAAGAAAAGCTAGAAGCTTTTGACAAGTTCAAGGCATTCAAGGCTCTTATTAAGAATGAGAATAATGGTAAGATAAAGTGACTAATATCTAATAGAAGAGGATTTTTTTGTCTAATGTGTTTGATGACTTTTGTGAGGTTCATAGAATAATGAGACAATTCTCAGTAGCTAAGACACCATAGCATAATAGGGTAGAGGAAAGGAAGAATAAGATAGTTGAAAAGATGGATAGAACTATGATAAATGAGTCTATATTATTTGATGGATATTGGAGAGAGGTAGTAATCAGTTCAATTTGCATTTTTTATAGAGGATAGATAAGGAATAATGGCAATAAGACTCCTTATGAACTATGAAAGGATAGACCTATTAATGTGGAACACTTTAAAGTGTTTAGGAGAAAATGTTTCATTAAAAGAGATGATGAAAACTTGGGAAAGTTTGATTATATATCTGATGAAGGTATATTCTTAGGATAATCATCAATGAGCTCAACCTATATATGTTATAACAATAGGATACAAAATATAGTGAAAAGCACCAATGTGAATATTGATGAGACAAGGAAATCACACTCACAGTCAAGGGACACTTTAGATAATATAGACTTAAATAATGAATATGATACTATATGGGTTGATGAGGAAGAAGAATAATTTGAAAAGAGACAAGACTCAAAAGGACCCTCAAGGTGGATTCAAAGAGATCACCCTGAATCTCAAATCATTGGTAACAAAAATGTAGGTATGCAAATAAGAAGAAGATTGGTAAGTAATCTAAATCAAGATAATGTTGGTCTATTATCCAAAATTAAACCTAATAACTTTATATAATTATAAAAAAAAAATAATAGGTGTTATGAATGAGGAGTTATACCAAATAGATAAGAATTAGACTTGGGAAATAGTTCCTAGACCTAAAGACAAGAATGTTATTAACACAAAATGGGTGTTTAGAAACAAGTTGAATGAAGATGGAGAATTCACTAGGAACAAGGCTAGACTGGTATGAAAAGTATATGCACAAGTTGAAGGGGTAGACTTTCAGGAGACCTTTGCACTAGCAATAAGATTCGAGGCCTTCAGAATTTTTTCTAGCATATACAAGATTCAAAGGGTAAAAGGTATACTAGATGGATGCCAAATTTGTCTTTATGAATGGTAATTTGGAAGAGGAAGTGTACATTGAGAAAATTGAGGGGTTATCACTATCAGATGACAAAGACTATGTTTGTAGATTAGAAAATGCTCTCTATTCTCTAATGTAAGCTCCTAAAGCTTGGTATGCTAGGTTAGATAAGTATATGTTAGATCAATGATTCAAAAGAGGAGTTTTAGATAGTAACCTATACATCAAAATAGAATATGACCATTATTTGGTTGTACTTATCTATATGGATGACATCATCTCTGGTGAAAATAATGAGAAATGACCAATTCCTTTGTAGAGGTGATGAAGAAAGAGTTTGAGATGTTCGTGCTAGGAGAACTATCATTTTTTCTTGGGTTGAAAATCACTCAATCTAAAAAAGGTATGCTCGTCTCACAAGCCAAGTATATAAGAGAGATGTTGAAGAATTTTGAGATGGAATATTGTAAGGAATTTTTTACACCCATGATCACAGGGTGTAAGTTGAGTAAGTAAGATGAGTCTTCAAAGGTCAATTAGATGTCATATAGGTCAATGATTAGAAGTTTTTTATACACCACTACCTTTAGACCCAACATCATGCAAGCAATAGGTCTTGTGGGAAGTTTTTAAGTAGATCTAAAAGAGAATCATCTACAAGAAGTCAAAAGGATACTCAGGTATATCAAGGGGATAATGGAGTATAGATTGTGGTATATAAAAAGTAAGGATTTTAATTTGACATCCTAAATAAATGCAGACTGGGTAGGATGTATAGACTATAGGAAGAGTACTAGTGGAGGAGCTTTCTTCTTAGGTGGGTGCCTAGTTTCATGGATAAGTAAGAAATAACCATTAGTAGCATTATCCACTTGTGAGGCTAAGTACATTAGAGTAGATTCATGTTGCATTTAGGTCATATGGATGAGATAGACCCTAAAATACTACAAGGTGGAGTGTGATGCTCTTATCCCTATCTATTGTGATAATACAAGTTCTATAATAATATCAAATAACCCTATCATTTACTCAAGGACCAAGCATATTCCTATCAGGTATCATTTTCTAGGAAAGAAGGTAAGTGAACAAAGTATGATACTTGAGTATGTTTATACACAAGATCATATTATACATACTGACCAAACCACTTCCAAAGGTAACATTTGAATGCCTAAGATAATAATTGGGTGTAATTTCTTCCCCTATAAATCATTGAAGAAGCCAAAGGACATAGGGGGAGATAATTAGGTTTATTAACTCCAAGAATATGTGAGTTTTTCCAAGAAGGTATGCATGAAGATAGGGGGATAATTTTTGTATTGTCTCTTAAACTCATAGTCATGTGTTTTGAGTATTTTGGTTGTAAGGAGTGTGATCCAAGGAGTTTCAGACATCACTTTGTCATCAATGACAAAAAGGGAGATTATTGAGCATTATTCCTATTATTGAGGTTTGACATTGATGCTATCACTAATTTTAAAGGTTATTAATAAAGGTTTTCATGAGGTCATTTATGAAGTTTCTTATTTTATAGCATCATTGAGGTAAGAATGTTTTATGAACTAGTCCTGAAGTACAAGGTGTCTTGAGAAGCCTAGTCATAAAAAGCATAGTCATATCATGAGAATGTACATGGTGAACATAAAGAGGTATGTGAAGATAATTTAATTCATGTCATCAAGGTGTAGAATCATCATAGAGTGTTTCAATTTCATTTATCAAGTTTCAAGTGCTTGAGAAGCCTAGTCATGACACTAGTCATATCATGTAAAGTCCTAGTAAGAAGGTTTGAGCATGGTGTCTTGATTAGGTGGATACAAAAATTAATGAAAGGATTTCTTATTTTTATTGATAATTTATATGATTCATTGGATCACTCATTTGATTCTCAGGGTGAGCCTACAGGGGTAGAACCTACAGACCTAATTTGTACCTAGATGACTTCCAAACCTTGCCTAGCCTAATGAGGTATAATGGAATGTTTTCAAGGCATGTGAAATATGTATGGTTATGTATAATCATTATATAGGTTTATTTAGTATGTTAATGAGGTGGATATAACATGGAAAGAGGCATGAATGTTAGTTTCAAGTCCTAATGTGGTTTATAGGTAAAGATCTAAGCAAACAAAGAAAGAGAGTATGGCCTAATGAGGTATGAGGTTATATTTCCAAGGAAAGTATGGATAGGTGAGTGTTTTAATATATATGGTATATTTTTAAAGCATTTTTACAAATTTTTAGGTCATGTTTTACAAGAAAAGGCATGAAAATTAGTTTTGAGGTCTCTCAAGTGCATAGAATGAAGGGTTCTCAATCCGAAGGATATTCTTGGGTTTGTTAGATTTTAAAGCCTATGAATGGAAACATAAAATATTCATGATATATGGGTATGGGTCCTAGCTCAAATTTATATTCATTAGTTTCTAGACTATGTGGCTAAGCTTTATGAATAATTATTAACATCGAAAGATGGTTTAAACCCTAAAAGAACCCTAATAGTGACTTGATATGAAAGAAGTTGTTATAAAGTGATTATAATGGATTTTTATGGATATTTAAGTGATTTTAGGTTGTTTTTAACTCTCATAGGCACCTCCAAGTGTGATTGGTTTTTTAGGTGTGTAAGTAGATCATATAGTAAAGTGTTAGTTTCTTGTAGATTTGTTGTAGTAGTTAGATTTGACCAAGTCAAAGTATGCAAATAATTATATGGATAAGGTTGTGACTTGTATTTTATTTACATGGTATTATATTGTAAGTTTATATCCCTCATTTTTTCTAAATTGGTAATCTAAGACAACCTATCACTAATAAGCCTAATGGTGCAAATAATGAAAAACCTAGGCAAATGTGAGAAGATGATTAGGGATGTGTTATCATGGAATAGGGATGAATCCAAGTAAATGAATATATTTTTAAATACTTTTAATACATTTTAATTTTTTATTTAAGTTTTGGAGATCATTTTATATAGCAAAAAGTTTCTCACAAGTTGACTTGTCTAGCTTAGTGAGGTCTGTGTATAGTGAGGTCATGAGATTAGTCTGTAAGACTAATATTTCAATTTTACTATATTATATTTATATATAATAATGTTATAATTATATCCCAAGATCATACACATGATAAATTATTATTTTAAAGTGTTCATATAGGTGTTGGTGGTCAAAATCACCATAATTGGTCTTTAAGGAAAACTAAAAGTTCTAAGTTAGTAAGTTACAAGAGTGTTTTTGAGTCCTTTTGCCCTATGTAATGAATTATAATACACTTGGTGAAGTATTTTAGGTCTTTAAGGTTTTATTCATATGTTTAATTTCCATGGTTTTTTATCCAATTGGTGTTTTATCTTCAATAGTTTAAGATAGACTTTTTGGGTATGCGTAGGACTAATTATGAACATTACTAATGGCATGCTTCAAGTGGTGGTTGGATAAAAAATGTGTCATGGACATAATATGAGATTATTTAGGGTATATTTCAGTGTCATACGAATTTTTCCTTCCATGTATGGATTTTTAAATTGTTCTAAGTTTAAATGGTAATGTGTGATATGAATGCCTAATTGAATTAGGTCTCCTTAAGGCCTAAAAGAGGTTTTTAGTCCTATATGATATGACCAGCCTATTTTAATGTTTGATTAATTTTTTTGACATGTCATAATACCTATTTTATGTAAAATATAAGTTTTCAAGTTTGTATGTCTGACCAAGAGGTGTATGAGAAAGAGCCTAGTATAAGAACAAGGTTTAATAGGCCTAATTGAATACTTAGAGAATGAGAGAGTGGAAGAGAATGATATAATAGTTTTCAAAGATTAAGGAGGTTTTTTAAACCATAATATGGTGCATAAAAACTATCATGAACATTTAATATGGTTACTATGTATGAAAATCAAGGTCATATGACCTAATCAAGTCAAGAAGAGGGTTAACTAAGCGAAGAGGCTTAGAAGGCAGTTTGAGAGGGATAAGAGTGTGAAGAGATAAGATGTGGTCATCATAATTTGGTTGAGAAATAATTTTTTATAAATTTTATAAAAAAAAATAGGTGGATGAGTTGGTGTTGAGTTATCTATGGGGTTGGTGCCTCCTTGTAATTGGTTGCTTGCTAAAGCTTAGCGAGGTTAGTGCTTAGCTAGTTGGGGTTGGTTCTCTATGTGAATTTTGTGATACACTAAATTTGATAGTTTGACTTATAAGACTTTAGTCCATTTGCATATATCAGTTTTTTTTCTTCCCCTTGAGGGTTTCCCACTCATATGTGTGTTTCTTATGTTATGCTCATGTGAATGACACTTTTTGAAATGTTATATCTTTGTATTGATTTTATGGTTCAAATAATGTTATAGTACATGTGAAAGAAAGTTTTAAGTGACTGATTCACCCCCCTCTTAATAATTATGTTTCCAATAATTAGTATCAGATCTTGGTCCTTTGAAGCAATCCTAATAGCTTGAAGGTGATCCCAATAAGCACAATATGTCCAGTGATTAAAAGGAAGAAGACATGTATGATGAAGAAATATACTATGATAGTGAAGGAAAAGATGTAGTATACCTTGAAGTTGATCTCCTAAGTTCCCTTGATTATTTTAAGAATAAAAATAAGACTATAAAGGATCTTAGGAGTTATTTAGAAGGTGTCAACACAATGATTATGTTAAAGGATGTTGATTATGACTAGTTGAAGATAGAGCTAGATTCCTTAAAGGTTGAGCATGAGAAGCTCATAGACAAGATGAACAAGTTTGAGAGAGAGCATGAGAAGTTAGAACAAGTCAATATTACCAATATTAAAATACCAATCAGGCATCCCAATGTAAAAAAGGATAATTCATCATGGGGCCATGATAAAATGAGTAATCAATGAAGAGGTAAGTATAAAAATATTGTTTACTACACCTATCATAATATAGGACATATTACAAGATTCTACTTTAATAAATTTATAAGGACCTCAAGATTCAATAAGACATATGAAGCTCCTAGAATGAAACAGAATAATCAAACATTGGTATGGAATCCAAAGAAAGTTAGGATTGATCATATTAAGTTCAAGAGTCAAGATGGACTATTTACCAAGGAGGAACAAAAGACCAAAGAGGATTCTATGCTAGCTGAAACTACCTTTCACATTCAAGATGAAGGAATGAAATGGTATATGGATAGTGTTTGCTAAATCCACATGACAAGAGACTGAAATAAGTTCATCTCATTGAAAAATAATGTTTTAGTAATAGTAAGGTTTAAAGACAACACAACTACCAATATAGTTGGCAAGGGTGTCTTGAATTTGGACAATGGGAAGACCAAGACACAAAATGTGTTGTATGTGGAAGGTTTGAAACTTAACCTTCTTAGTGCAAGTCAAATCTGTAATCAAGGACACATGCTAACCTTTCATGATAGAAGGTGTGAAATAAGGAGAGCCAAATTATGAAGGCTAATTATTAATGCTAAGAGGACTGAGAATAATCTATACATATTGAATGAGATCAAGAAGGAGAGATGCTTTATGAAAAAGATGGATGAAATTTGGTTATGGAACATAAGTTTAGGTCACCTAAACTTTGATAGTATGGTCAAGATTAGTAATAATAAGTATATGAATAACATGCCTAAGATCACCAAATTTATAAGCATACTTTGCAAGGCTTATCAACATGGCAAGCATACTAGAAGAAGGTTTAAGTTTAAGGAGTACTCTAATACAAGACCATTTGAGGTAATACACACTAATCTCTATGGGCCTACAAGAATTCAAATCATTTAAAGAGATAGATAATTCATGTTCATTATAGATGATTACACAATAATGACTTGGGTTGTATTCTTGAAAGAAAAGTCAAAAGCTCTTGAAATGTTTAAGGCATTCAAAGCTCTTGTTGAGAATAAGAATAATGGGAAGATCAAGTGCCTAAGATATAATAGAGGAGAAGATTTTTGTTCTAATTATTTTTATTACTTTTGTGAGGTTCATGGAATAAGGAAACAACTCTCAGTAGCTAGAACACCTCATCATAATAGGGTATTGGAAAGGAATAATAAGATGGTTCAAGACATGGATAAAACCATGATAAATGAGTCTACATTATTTTATGGATATTGAAGAGAGGTAGTAAGCACTAAAATATGCCTTTTGAATAGAGGATAGATTAGGAATAATGGGAATAAGACTCCTTATGAACTATGAAATGATAGACCTACCAATGTGGAACACTTTAGAGTGTATGGGAGCAAATTTTTCATTAAAAGAGATGATGAAGACTTGGGAAAGTTTTGTTCCATATCTGATGGAGGTATATTTTTATGATACTCATCATTGAGCTCAGCCTATAGATGATATAACAAGAGGCTACAAAATATAATAGAAAGCACCAATGTAAAGATTGATGAGACAAGGAAATCACACTCATAATCAAGGGACACTTTAGAGAATCTAGACTTCAATAATGATTGAAAAACTATAGAGGTTGATAAAGAAGAAGAAGAAGAAGTTGAAGAGATATAGGACTCAAAAGGACTCTCAAGATAGATTCAAAGACATCACCTTCAATCTCAAACCATTAACAACAAGAATGTAGGTATGCAAATAAGAAGAAGAGTGGAAAGTAATATAAATCAAGATAATAATGCTCTATTATCCAAAATTTAACCTAAACATATTATATATGTAAGCAAATAAAAATTTTGGATAGGTGCTATGAATTATGAGTTAGACCAAATAGAGAAGAATGAGACTTGGAAACTATTTCCTAGGCCTAAATATAAGAATGTCATTGGCATAAAATGGGTGTTTAGAAACAAGTTGAATAAAGATGGAGAAGTCACTAGGAACAATGCTAGATTGGCATGAAATGGATATACACAAGTTAAATGGGTAGACATTGAGGAGACCTTTGCACTAGTAGCAAGATTGGAGGACATCAATTATTTCTAGAATTTCAAGATTCAAAGGGTTCAAGGTATACCAGATGGATGTCAAATTTTCCTTTTTGAATGGTAATTTGGAAGAGGAAGTGTACATTGAGAAACTTGAGGGTTTCTCACTATGAGATGACAAAGACTATGTTCACAGATTGAAAAATGCTCTCTATGGTCTAAATCAAAATCCTAGAGCTTGGTATGCTAGGTCAAATAGATATCTATTAGATCAAGGATTCAAAAGAAGAGTTGTAGATATTAATCTATACATCAAGATAGAATATGAATTTATATTGATTATAGTTATCTATGTGGATGACATCATATTTGGTGGAAACAAAGAGAACATGAACAAGTCCTTTGTAGAGGTGATGAAGAAAGAGTTTGAGATGTCCATGCTAGGAGAACTATCATTCTTTTTTGGGTTGAAAATCACTCAATCTAAAAAAGGTATATTCAACTCACAATATAAGTACATAAGAGACATGTTGAAAAAGTTTGATATGGAAGTTTTCAAGGTAGTTAGTACACCCATGATCATAGGGTATAAGTTGAGCAAGGAAGATGAGTCTTCAAAAGCCAATCAAATGTCATATAAGTCAATGATTTAAATTTTTTTATATACCACTACCTCTAGACCTAACATCTTGGAAGTAGTAGGTCTTTTGGGAAGGTTTCGAGAAAATCCAAAAGAGAATCATCTACAATTAGTCAAAAGGATACACTAGTATCTCAAGGGGACTATGGAGTATGGATTGTGGTATCCAGGGAGCAAGGAGTTCAATTTCATAGCCTACACAAATGCATACTAGGTAAGAAGTATAGATGATAGGAAGAGTAAAAATGGAGGAGATTTCTTCTTAGGTGGGTGCCTAGTTTCATGGATAAGTAAGAAGTAACCATCAGTATCATTATCCACTTGTGAAGTTGAGTACATTGCAATAACTTCATGTTACACTCTAGTCATATGGATGAGATATATGCTAAAACACTACACAGTGGAGTATGATGGTCCTAACCCTATATATTATGAAAATATAAGTTATATAATAATATCAAAGAACCTTTTCATGTACTCAAGGACCAAGTAGATTCCCATTAGGTATAATTTTCTAATAGAGTAGATAAGTGAACAAAGTGTCAAACTTGAGTATGTTTCTACATAGGATTAGATTGTAGACATCCTAATCAAACCACTTTCAAAGGTAAAATTTGAACACATAAAATATAAATTGGCTGTAATTCCTACCCCTAAAAACCATTTAATAATCCAAATTACTTAGGAGGAGCTAATCAAGTTCATTAGCTCCAAGAAGAGGTGAGTTGTTCCAAGAAGGTATACATGGAGATAGGGGAGCATGTTTGTATTATGTCTCATAAAATCATAGTCCTGTGTGTTGAGTATTTTGGTTTCAAGGAGTGTGATCCAAGGATTTTCAAACATCACTTTTTCATTAAT
>JARHVA010002827.1:712500-732500 GCA_037957365.1 Torreya grandis | reverse complement strand
TGTACTTTTGGCTCTTGACAGAGAGATTACTGTGACATTGGAGGATGTGTATCATATATTGTGGTTATTGATTATAGGTGAGAGGGCCCAGGTAATAAGAAATGGTAGCATTGGATATAAACAATAATTTCATATATATTTTATAGGTCATCAAGTGGATGAGGGAAAGCCCTCTAGCATAGTTCGTCTAGAGGACGTTGTTAGATCTGATGTCTATGCTTACAAAAAAGTATACATTGTTTGTTAACATTTTTTGTGGTTGTGGATGGTGGTGGGGTAGTTATATCCTACTCTATGTATCATATTGTTCAAAACATTGAGCATAAAGGTACTAGGTTTCTTGGGGGCACACCATGGTGGCATGTTTATATAGAGATTTATACATGTTTTGTATTAAGATGCGAGGTGGGGGATTGGGTGAGTCCACCTTCTCCATGCATGGGCATATGAGCATATATCAATTATGTCACCCATGGTGGACCCCTAACTAGATGATCCTATCCATAGGTTTTTTTCACAATGAGTGTTACCTCAGAGTAGGGTTCATTCGATTATGGAGTATCTCATGATACTCAATCGACCGACACCCACACCAATTTTTTGGCATCTATATAGGACCTTTATTATATGGCTTGATGATGCTTAGGAGTTACAACAAGTTCATTCCAACATGTGGTTGGTCGATTATATTCTTCATGTTTATAAGCACTTTCAGGATGATCATGTGTTGAGACAGTTTGACATTTAGTAAGGAATCCCCTTTGATCCCTATCCATGACATCAAACAATTAGAGTTGGCCATAGGCCAAATGAAATGCTTGCCCCCATAGCTATAAATATATCATTGTTCTCCCTGAAGAAACAAATCATGTTGTTCATTTGGTTATGTTATAGGTCTAGATTACACTTTAATAGGCAAGGGATTGTTCAGGTCTTCTGCCCAAATCTAGCTCAATATGGTACTAACCCTAGGCTATGGGTATCCTATATTTGGTTCAGACCTCTAGGATTTTTAAAGAGGCTAACTCCTCATATGCATCATTTTAGCTCATTTCCACTACTAAAACCTATTAATTACCAAGGAAAAGGGAGAGAGAGAGATAACATGGAAAGGAAACCCAAGCTAAAGATGGTGACACACCTAAAAGATGGTTGATCCACTCCATTTAAGCTCCTATTAAACACTAATGAGATAAGCACAAGACTAGATCCAGGACTCCAAGTATCTATCATGCATCAGTATTTCATGTAGAGGTTCATCAAATGATCAAAAGCTGAGGGAAATGATGGAGAGGTCTAATGCAAGACACTAACCAGTCAATGTATCCACATGCGGGCTCTAATGCAAGACACTAAACATGACTTGCATAACAAGATTAACTAGTAACTAGGTGAGAACAAGACTTGACAAGGGAGAGGCTTGTACCACATATGCAAATCAAACTAACATGTACACACTAGACCGGAATAATGAAATCTAAAACAATATTGTATTCATCTCAAGAGGTTACAAGTTCCATCTTGGCATAGTTTTATCATGCCCAAGAGAAGGATCAGAGGGATCATTTTTTAGGCTTAAAAGCTTCTATTTATAACAAAAAGGGAGAAAGAAAAAGATGGGAACATGCATAGGAGAGTGGATAAAGAGTGATCGTGATCAAGAAGTGAGGTGGAAGTTCATTTATTCTTTTCCTTATGCATGTCTTCTTCTAATAAGGATCAATCCTTATCAACAAGGTAACCTCCTTTTATTCTAATAACCTTCGAGCTCCTCTCATTGGCTGAGAGATCCCACTAGAAGACAAGGGTTTAGACTTCACGATGACAAAGTCTATTTGAGTAGAATCAATGCCCTTAACTACTTCTCTAACTACCCGTTCACCACCTTGGGACCTTAAGCCCACTTGACTTGTTCATGAGGATCAAATCTTCAAATCTTGAAACTGACATAGCCATGCCATGAACAGTGGTTAGTACCTACTTTGTTGATGATGGAGCCATGTCAACAGATGAGACCCTTTATTAATCACCTATCTGCTCTACTTCCATGTTTGGATCATAGGTTTATTCTATAGGCAGAAAACCAATATAAGATTATTGGTTTTCCTATAGTTATTATGTCGATGCAGACCTATAGATTGTATAGCCTCATTTTGGATCTTATTAGGTCCACATAGATCCATTATGTCCTTATAAGAATCGAGATTTCACCATATGCACTGATCTTTCCTTTAAAAATGGTGAACATAGTCATAAAATGAACCCTGCATGACACAAACCCTTGAGCCAGAGGTCCATATTAATCCTCAATGGTGGTCCTTTATGTTATTAATCACCTTGGCTGCATTAGTGTGTCCCTTTAATGGCATTTATCTAATCTATAATGGTGATGGGATGACCTTGCAATATCTATTTGCCTTGATTTGACCCTGGTCATCTGTTTGACCTCCCATCGAAGATCCCTTAGTCTTTTGACTTTGAACCTCACTCATTGATTTGCTTTGTATGAGATGCACACAGATAATTAATTTTTTTGGGAGCCTCACAAGATAATGACACTTGGCAATCTCTCACCTATCCTTGGGATATATTGACTTTAATCACACTATTAGATCATGATGTATGAACAAACATGATCCCTTGATCTAGATCCATTAACATTCTGACTTTAATTCACAACATTAGATCGTAATGTACGAAACAATGTGAGCCTTCGATCTACCTGGGCCCACTTTCTTGCCAGTTCCTATGCACTATTGGATCATTAGTACAATTGATCATTGATCATTGATCTAGATCAGACCCACCTTCTTTTTCAGTTACCTCACGTCATTAGATCTCTGTTCAATGAATGCACACCATTGCTTGTAGCCTTTTAAGGGATTTTAACCCAGGGACATTTTGACTTGTTTGACCCGAACGTGAACCATTAGATCTATGCTGTCAGTATGCGAGCTCATGTAGACCATTATATTTTGATCAAATTTAAACCTTTTAAGGGATTTTGAACCTAAATGGTTACTTTATAGAGCTCTAAATTGACATTAGTTCGAACGTCTTATGCTACAGGTCCAACTTTAAAGCTCCACATCTTGAGTTAGAAAGCTCTTGCGAACATGAAACTTGAAAAACATGTTCTTGGCATGAATAACTACATGGCACTATAATATTTTGGCTCACAAGGCTTTTTGAGGTGTATTTATAAAGTACCCAAGTGAATTGGTCCATTCCTTTTCACATGATGTCCTGGTGACGGTCTGGTCCTTCAAACTTGCATAGCTTATTTTTGCTCAACCCTTAAGGGTTTTGATGAATTTCTTAGACTTGTGCAACTTGGTTCATGCTCCTAAATGATTGAAACATATGACAACCTGTCAGTCCCTTCATCTATAATTATCCCTGTCCTTTGAAGATCAATTAGATCACACTTTAATCTTGCTCAAAGTGTTTCAAAATCTTTGCAACAACATGATCTTCTCCTCAAGTCATTTGGTCCTTCTTTCCACATGAACTCTACTTAGCTCTTCAAAGCTTGGTATGTCAGCCAAAAATGTCCAACATCTTTGGTGACTCATAGGAGTTGCATGCCTGTTTATGCAGTAGAACCCAGACTATCTGCCTTGTCTAGTCTATTGGGCATGCAATCTCCTCTCTAGTACAATAAAATGACCTGAAGCTAAAAGCAAGGTTGACCCTTTTGGAAACCTCCTCTTGAAGCAAAAGGGACACCAAAAAAACAACAAACAAAGGCAATTGCACACATGCACTTGGAGAAAAGAAAAATAGCTAAACTATAGCAAATGTGCACAAAGGCACTTAGAGAAAAGCATGAAACCTACCTACCCTAAACTAACCAAATAGAATTGAACCTATATAAAACCATTGACTGGTTGTATAAAATAGATGCCCTTTCTCACTAATCTAATATGCTTTACATGTTTGAGGGCAGCCCACCAAAGATGGAGAAGGAATGGATTTTTAGCATATTAATGATACACTTCTCCAAGAAAAAGAACAAAAAAAAACTTACCCACCCAATCTATGTGCACTTGGAGAAAAGAAAAATAGCTAACCTATAACAAATGTGCATAAAGGCACTTAGAGAAAAACATGAAACCTACCTACCCTAAACTGACCAAACAAAATTGAACCTATATAAAACCATTGACTAGTTGTATTAAATAGTTGCCCTTTCTCACTGATCTAATATGCTTTACATGTTTGAGGGAAACCAGCCTAAGATGGAGAAGGAATGGATTTTTAACATAATGATGATACACTTCTCAAAGAAAAAGAACAAAAATAAACTTACCCACCTAGTCTGATTGATTGGACATACAAGCATCTTGGAGTGGATAGGCAAGCTGATCTTGCTCTTTTTGATGCTCAAATTTATGCTCTAAACTAAGCACAACCTATGATGGCTCCTCCTTATCATTTTCCAATTGAGCCAGGTATTTGATGGGACATCCTCTTGTCAATACAAACATTGAGCAATCAGATTTTACCTCACTACTGCACTTTGTTGCTCCATCATTATGCTCCTTGAGCACAATCAAATCACAGTCTTCTTGGAGAGGAACATAGCCTATTCCCAAGATCTCAAACAAGTCCTTCAACTCCTTTTCACTTGTTGGTGTATGCAAGTTGATATTGAGTTGATTAGGATCTTCCTGAAACACATGCTCATATGGGAAGCTCTGTTCACCCTCAAGGTTCTCCTCTATCACACAAAGTGGTGGTTCATCCAACTGCATTTCCCGAGCACTCACGATGTCTTCCTCATCAACCTCACTAAATATTTCATCTTATTCCTCGACTGCAAATGAGGGTTGATTTATCCATCCAAGGTCCAAAAAGACACCTTTGTCTTGCTCAAGGTTGATTTCCCTTCCTCTAGCTCCAATCCATTAGGGCTATGTTCATTTCACAACTTACGTTGAAGTGAACCATCCTCTAGTTCCTAGTTATGATCCTCTTCTTGATTTATGCAAAATGGACCTTTATTAGTCCATTCAAAATCTACTCTATTTTCATTTCAAGGGTTGTTCTCATCAGGATCCAGTTCATTGGTGTTAAATCCATGCCAAAGAGACTGGTCTAAACCTGATTCTTCCCCTTCTTGATGAATTGGACTGCCTATCATGATCTCTTCATCATAGACACTTGTATTGTCCTCTTTAGGTTCATTTATGACTGCAAGCTCTTCCTCTATCCTTTGTACAACAAACTCTTTATCCAAGAGGGAGATGGTGGGAGGGTGAAGGAGTTCACCTTGCTTGAAGCTTATGAGAGTCTCCTTCTAGTTAGGGACCTTTAAGGCTATCTTTGGTGGCTCTTGAGGAAAGGAGAGAGAGTCTCAAAACTCTTGTACACCATGTTCATTGAGTTGAGATATGGTTTTTTGATTCATTTCTTGTATAACCAACCCTTCGTCTACCAGAGCTGGTTCTTGGACTGTCTCAATTGATACCTCCTCCTTATTTATACCCTTCTAAATTGATTTCCATGATGGCAATGAGTATAAAATAGACACCTTTGCTTCCTTCTGAATGGTCATAGGAAAGGGTGGCCTCATAAGTGAGGGCATGACATAGCCAAGGTCAAAAGTTTTAGAGAAGACCCATGATGGGATGACTTCATGTTCTTGAGTGGGAATGGGCATAGGGGTAGGAAAGGATAAACTGATTGTCTTAGGTTTGACATACTCTTTCTCCCATTGCTCAAACATTTTTTCAATGGACAATACCCATCCTTTCATCTCTTGCTTTACAACTTGTGGATATTCATCTTCTTCAATGGATGCCCATATGTTTCAAAACTCTTTCAAGAAGATTCTTATCCCCTCCATGGCATGAATAGGGAATTCTTGTCCAATTTTAACCCCCTCATTGATCTTCATGATTGTTCTGCCTTGGTCTAGTCTCACCTCTCTGAGTTTTGAGAAGGATGGACTTTAACAAGGTTGACTAGGGGGCTGATCAGGGGATCTTGATGGTTGATCTCGAGTCTCTTGGAGGGAAGAGGGCACATAAGACTAGTATAAATAAGTCTACTGATCTTTATAAAATATTAACATACTATCTACATTTTGGGCCATGGTTCTCATCATTGCTATGTCCTCATTTTTACAAGGTGACCAATGTTTTCCCTCACAAACTGACCATTTATTCTTGACTAATTGAAGAGCACTCCTTGCCACTTTTATAAAATGGGTAGGGATGATTGAAAAAAACTCCAAACCCTTACCAATCTCCCTTATCAACTCAATGTAAACTGATAATGCTTGCCTGACACCTGACAAGGATGTAACAGGGTTAGCCTAGTCTTGACAAGGGGAAATAGAGGACTAATTTGAATGCAAAGGAGTCTGACCTTAGTCATATGCATGGGTGAGAGGAGGATAAAGGCCATGATAGGGATGATAGGTTATTTTAGGGCCACTTGGGGGGGAGACAAACATTATTTGCCTGATAAGTGTGATGCTGAGGTAAAGAATAAGCTTATTGGTCAAAAAAGATTGATTATACATACTAGATTAAGATGACTAGGCACCTGGGCTGCTTAAACCAACTGATGAATGTTCAGAGTCACCATTGATATTTGCATACTTGCCTCCAAAGGCTAATTTAATGAAGAGAACACTAAAATACTTCACTTAGTGCATGATAAGCTTTGTCCCATCGGGCGTACCAGAACTGTTAGAGGTCTAAATTTCACCCTAGCTGGGTAGGGGATTATTAAGGTCCTCTGCCCAAATCTATCCCAACATGGGATTAACCCTAGTCTGTGTGTATCCTATATATGGGTCAAATCTATAAGATTTTTAATGAGGCTAGTTCCTCAGATGCATCATTTTAGCTCATTTCCACTACTAAAACCTACTAATGACCAGGGAAAAGGGAGATTGAGATAACATGAAAAGGAAACATAAGCTAAAGATGGTGATACACCTAAAATATGGTGTATCCACTCCATTTGAGCTCCTATTAAACACTAATGAGATAAGCAAAAGACTAGATCCAGGATTCCAAGTATCTGTCATGCATCAGTACTTCATGCAGAGATTCACCAAATTATTAAAAGCTGAGGGAAGTGATGGAGAGGTATAATGCAAGACACTAACTAGTTAATGTGTCCACATGTGGGCTCTAATCAAAAGATATAGAACACTAAACATGACTTGCATAACAAGATTAACTAGTGACTAGGTGAGATTATGACTTGACAAGGGAGAGGCTTCTACCACATATGCAAATCAAACTGACATGTACACACTATACAAGAATAATGAAATTTAAAGCACTCTTGTATTTATCTCAAGAGGTTACAAGCTCCATCTTAGTAGAGTTTTATCATGCCCAAGAGAGGGATCATAGGGATCATTTTTTAGGCTTAAAAATCATTATTTATAGCAGGAAGGGAGAAAAAAAAGATGGGAACATGCATAAGAGAGTGGAGAAAGAGTCATCATGATCAAGAAATGAGGTGGAAGTTCATTAATTTTTTTCCTTACTCATGCCTTTTTCCAATCAGGATCAATCCTTATCAACAAGTTAACCTTCTTTTGTTCCAATAACCTTTGAGTTCCTCTCATTGGCTGAGAGATCCCACTAGAAGACAAGGGTTTGTTCTACATGATGACAAAGTCTATTCGTGTGGAATTAATGCCCTTAACTACTTCTCTAACTACTAGTTCACCACCTTGGGACCCTAAGCCCACTTGACTTATTCATGAAGATCAAATCCTCAAATCTTGAAACGGACAGATTCATACCATGAACAATGGTTAGTACCTATTTTGTCGATGATGGATCCACATCAACAGATGAGACCCTTTAAAATAATCACATGTCTACTTCACTTCCATGTTTGGATCATAGGTCCATTCTATAGGCAAAAAACCAATCCAAGATTATTGGTTTTTCTATAGTCATTATGTCGATGTAGACTGTATACTACATAGCCTTGTTCTAGATCCTATTAGGTCTACATAGATCTATTTTATCCTTGCAGGAATTGAGAGTTCACCATATACATGTTTTTTTTAAATGGTGAACACAGTCACAGAATGAACCCTACATGACACAAACCCTCGAGCTAAAGGTTCATATTAAGCCTTAATGATGATCATTTATGTCATTAATCACCTTGGTTGCATTAGTGTGTCCCTTTAATGGTGTTTAGGTGAGTTCCAATGGTGAGGGTATGACCTTGCAATACCTATTTGCCCCTATTTGACCCTACTCACATGTTTGACCTCCTGTCAAAGATCCCTTAGTCTTTTGACTTTAAACCTCGCTCATTGATTTGTTTTGTATGAGATGCACATGGACCATTGATTTTCATGGGAGCCTAATGAACTAATAACACTTGGAAATCTCTCACTTGTCCTTGAGATACACTAACCCTATTGAATTTGATCACACTATTGGATCATGATGTATAAATGAATGTGAGCCCTTGATCTAGATCCATTGACTTTTTGACTTTAACTCGTACTGTTGGATTGTAATATACAAAGCAATGCGAGCCTTCGATCTACCTGGGCTCACTTTCCTACCAGTTTTTATGTGCTATTAGATCATTAGTATGATTAAACATTGATTATTGATCTATATTAGACCTACCTTCTTTTTCAGTCACCTCGCACCATTGGATCTCTTTTCGTTGAACCCACACCATTGGATCTTATCCAACTTGTAGCCTTTTAAGGTCTTTTAACCTATAGACCTTTTGACTTGTTTGACCCCAATGTGAACCATTAAATCTGTGTTGTTGGTATGCAAACTCATGCAGAACATTAGATCTTGATAAAATTTAAACCTTTTAAGGTATTTTGAACCCAAACAATTACTTTATGGAGCTTGAACTTGACATTAACATGAATGTCTTATGCTGCAGGTCTAACTTTGAAGCTCCATAACTTGACATAGAAAGCTCGTGTAGACATGAAACTTACAGAGCATTTTCTTGGCATGAAAAAATACATTGTGCTATAATATTTTGGCTTTTGGGGATTTTTGAGGTGTATATATAAAGTGCCCAAATGAACTAGTTTGTTTCTTTTTGTATGATGTCCTGGTGATGGTTTGTTCCTTCAAACTTGCATAGCTCATTTTTTATCGACCCTTCAAGGTTCTAATGAATTTCTTAGACTTGTACAACCTGGTTCATGCTCTTGAATGCTCAAAATATGTGATAACCTATTGGTCCCTGCATCTACAATTGTAGACTTGTCATTTGAAGATCAATTAGATCACACTTTAAGCTTGTTTAAAGTGTTTCAAAAGCTTTGCAACAACATGATCTTCTCCTCAATTCATTTGGTCATTATTTCCACATGAACTCTACTTAGCTATTCAAAGCTTGGTATGTGGGCCAAAAATGGCCAACAAGTTATAAGTGATGATTGAGGATGCATAGATAGTTATACATGGTGGTGGTTTGGTGCCTGTTGGCCATTATTTTTTCTTATTATTATTATCCCTAGTGCAATACCTACAACAAATGGAGGAAGTAGAGGTGCAAGAGGGCTTATAAGCCCACAACCTTTAGACAAGGCAACTATTAGAGCTACATATAAGTACATTATTATGTTTAGTTTACTTGTAAGATATCCAATAAATTGTATTTGATAAATAGATCTAATTTTTAACTTGTTTGAGTTGATTACAAGTAACCAAGAGTGTTCTATGATGATAGATCATGTTGTGTAGGTTCTGACACATAGTGTACCCTTGGATATTTTGAGGGATGATTTTATGGAGTGAGTAGCTGATATTATGGGTGCCCATGCACCCTTATTTGATCATGTGGCTAGGGTAGTGGCAACATACCACACGGTGGTTAATGAGCAGGATGAGATACATGCCAAGTTGGATAGAAGGTATATTCTTGAGAGGATTTCCACCGAGGTGATATAAGTTTTGATTGACTAGTATGATGCCCTATGTTGTGAACATGATCAAACTATGCATTAGCTAGGAGCGCTAGAGGAGAGATTACTTGAACGGCCTTTATCTCATGGTTATAAGTGAGATATTAGGGCCTTAGTATCAAGAGGTGTGAGGTTGTCATATCTTGATAATGACGATGACTCTTATACTCCTAGGTATATGCCCCTTATGTATGATTTATTTTATTGTATAAACATTTGTTCACTTTTATATATATGATGACGCCATTCTTGATATTTGATTATAGTGGATTTAACTTTATGTTTATGGTTTTTAATACTTTAATTTTATGCATGTAATATATTTGAAACATGATATTTGCTTACATGGTAAATGCAATCACCTAAAAATGACACTTGAGTTCTAAGAGTGCTACTTGAGACCACCTATCCCTAGCTTAGTCCTAAACCCATCTTAGGACCTATTTTCACACTTATCTAGCCTTCGTGTGGGCCACGTGCATCCTTATTTATCCTTAAAGCAGTCCTAGACCATCATTCTTGTATCTTGGCCCTTTGTGCCTTAGGTTCTACCACCTGGACACTAGCACCATTATAGGGGCATTAACGCCACATGGCACTAGTGTCCCAATATTGGTGTTACTATAATTTCACTCCTTTTTCCACAAACATATATCTTTTCAAATCTTAGACCTCCTAAGATTAGCCTAGAGCTCTTTTAACACCTACACAAGCACTATAATATATATATATATATATATATATATATATATATATATATATATATATATATATATATAGACACACACATGACTTTTATCCCTTTAACTACTAGATGGAAATTAGATGCAAGTTACATATGCAAACTTGGAACAAGTTGTGCACAATTAAAGTTATCAGTCCCTATTCTACCCTGCTCTACATACTACCATATACCACATTCCTAAGCTCAAATTTATCATATTTCCAGTCTCGAGCACATTCAAAGCACTCAAGTCGATGATCATACTAGCTTCACTTGTAATAATTGCACCAACACTTAGGGATAACTACATTGAGCTTGATCCCTCTTCGGAGTATTGGTGTGTGGGCAAATATCATCACAATGGGGTGTTGAGGATGTCTAGCCTACCCCACTCACAAACACACTTTCTGCTTGTATCAATCAAATGCCCTAATAATATGGAGGACTAGGGTTTACTCATAAAATTAGTTAAAACATGACATCTACAGGTTTCAAAGGTCATGCATATAGGAACAGGCCTTACAAATCCAGATATAGGTGCACCTAAAAGCTCATAATAGTGTTGCACACAAGACAATACCGCCAAAATAGGGACACTAACACCATATGGTTTTATTGTCCAATTAGGTCACTACTATCCAAGAGGGGTTTTGACATTTGGATCCTATTTACGACACTCAAACTAGCTTTTTTTTATCAATTTTTAGCCTCCAGATCACTCGTCTTAGTCATTTTGTAGCTAAGTTCTCATTTGCATTATTTATTACTATTTTTAGAAAGGTCAAAATTAGTCAATTCTATAAAAAATTAGTAACTATATTTATTGCATATTTATACCTTGATTTACTATACTTAGCTATTTAAAAACGTAGGATTTACATTCATCTAACTCTAAAAAGGTTAAAACATTTGGGGAACCTAACTTACTTCAAATACTATTTAAGAAAATTTGTATGCTTTTAGGGTTTGTATCATTTTTATTTCTATGCTCAAATATTATTTTTTAAATATCAAATTTGTTTCAGTGTTTTCTTTTTTCAATCTTTCAGAAATTAAATTTCTTTAAAGGTTTAAAATATACAACAATTTATTTTCCTAATCTCTAAAATATAATGGCAAAAGTCAACAACTGATTTGATGAAACCGATAAGAGACAATTGCAATGTTTTGTTTCCAAACTTTTGGATATAAAAGATGACCTTATCAATATTATAAATGAAGGACTTTAAAAATCAAATAATGGTCGATCTTCTACTCCCCCAGATAACAACATTATTACACCTACATTAGGGCCAACTCAACTAGCAAAATAACCAATTTTAACTCAACAACCTTCAGTGATAGTTACACCTCCTATGGCTAGTTCCTCCTCTCAAGATGTACAATACCTTATGCAGGAGGTTCATACTCTGTAGGCTAAGGTGTTACATCTTGATCAAGGAGCGACTAGGCCATCACATGCATTGGATTATCCTATTCTTTTATATACACCTTTGACATATCACATAATGACAACTCCTTTGCCACCTAGATTTGTGGCACCTAAGCTTATATTATATGATGGTAAGGGTGACCCAAAGCACCATATTTGAGCTTTCCATGCAACATGTTTGCACTACATATCCAATGATTGGCTCCTCACTAAATTATTTCCATGTAGTCTAAAGGATTATGCCTTACAGTGGTTCTATGAACTACCAAATTAGTCTATCATCGCATTCAATCCATTGGCATATATGTTTTTAGCACACTTCTCAATAAACATCAATGATAAGAGTAATCCAAAGGCCATAATTAATGTAGCTTCAAATCCATCTCCTTGCTTGGTTTTATTAGCTCTTCCATGCAGAGTTTTCACTAACTTTTCGAGAATCACCAACACATTTTTTATAGTAACTCTTAGAATGCAATTTCATATCTTTCCTTCCCATCAAAGAGGTTGATATGGCATGGCTTCTTCTAAAAACTTATGATTCTAATGCATTTTACAAATATCATAGGGCACTAGCCATATAACAAACTGATGCATCAACATGAAACATAAGATGCATGATTTGATAGAGGCTAACATTATTCTTAGATCTTTTTCTAAAGCACACAACAAATGAGGTAGGGGGCTTACATCCTGATTTCACCCTATGTTTTTACCTTTAAATCTATGGATTTGATATGGTTAACTCTTGATTATTTATTACTTTGATTTGAGCATTATGACATATATTGTAAGGAAATAGTGATATTGATGATTAGTATATATAATGTGATAACTATATTTGATTATTCTATACATTGTAGATGTATACTTGTTAGTCTTACATCATTGGTTATATATTATGATGACTCAGACTAACTACATATCTATTGCGAGGTGGATGCAGGGTTGGTCTTACCCTCAAGACATGACAAGGGAGAGCATTATTAGAGAGGATGGTGTAAATCGGATGATTTTAGGATGACATAATGGAAATGCTATTAACCAAAATTTACACACCATTGTAGATTGACTTATTAAACACTTACGTTGATCTGGTTTGCTAGAATTATGCTTGTTTACAAAATTTATAAGTCGATTCTATTAGGTAACTTAAGACCTTGTTTATTGTGGAAGTCCTGCTTGCTTGGTTATTCAAATGACACTAGTCAAATAAAAAGATTATATTAAAATAGAAGTATCTTTTACTATACACCTCAGTTCTGCATATTGAAATCTGATTATTTAAATCTCCTATATATATGGATTTTACTATAAATTTTGTAAGCAAACGATTTGCTTTTCTAATATATATATATCAGAAAAGAAAATTATTTGTTTACAAAATTTATAGTAAAATCCATATATATATATATATATATATATATATATATATATATATATATATATATATATATATATATATATATATATATAGTTAGGCACAAAAATTGAAAAGATGTGTATAAACAAAGGTTAGTTTAGAAGGTTCAAACCATTAATTTTATGGGTTAGTATGGCATGGAGATTTGAATAATCAGATTTCAATATGCAGAACTGAGGTGTATAGTAAAAGATACTTCTATTTTAATATAATCTTTTTATTTGACCAGTGTCATTTGAATAACCAAGCAAGCATGACTTCCACAATAAACAAGGTCTTAAGTTACCTAATAGAATCGACTTATAACATTTGACTAGGAATATACATTGGAAATAAATGTTTTGGTCAAAAAAAAAATTGTGAGTCGATTTGGTAAGCATTGTTTAAAATAATAGTGTAAGGAAAGCCAATGGAAAAAGAGTTAAGTGGATAGTAAGCTTTTTCAGATGAGTTGTTTTTATACATGTTCATAAGTAAAAAATTAAAGGGCTTATGTGGATATTAACTAGACAAAGCTAATAAATGTTTTGGGTACTTGACTTATTACTTGGTGATTACATATTTTTGTGTTATTTTTAAAACTAAGAGAAATTATTCATTAGAGCCTTTCTAAATTTTATTGGTATTTTGAAAACCAAATTTAATCATTTTAGAAATGTATAAAAGGTCTTTTTTTAATGTATTAATTTTGTACAAACAAATGGGATTATGCTTTAACATTATTTATTATAATATAGTTAATATAGACTTTTATTGTCATACTCGATTGGTATGACTTTGTTAAAGTATACTTATTTATACCAGATATTACATGTATGTAATTATGATCCCTTATTTAGTATATTTAGATGCTATGATTATGATATGAATTATTTTGTAGTTATTTATATTATGAGGTCTGCATTGATGATACTACCTAGCTAGTGAGATGAATTTCTCAAACTTGGTTAACATCACCAATACTGGGTATGGATAACCCGATCAAGTGATGTGTTATGAATTTGATCGATTTGAGTGATCTTTTATTATTTAAAAACTTTTACCAAAGTAATGTTAGATTAACATTATCAATTTATATGTTTTATTTTCATGTTGTGAGATATCATAGTAGAAACATATTTTTCTTTATGATACATGTCATGTAGTAGAAATGTTACAGCACATGGGGTATTAACATGTCTCATTTTGGATTCCCACACCATTCTATCTGCTTATCTATGAAGGGAGGGCCATTCCCTGATAGGGGATTGTACGGGAAATCGTTGGTCCATAGTTGGAGTGGAGAAGTGCTTGGATGATGCTCTCCCTCCCCCACTATAGTACATTCTTAGAGACAATACTTGAGGTTATCAAAGATCGTGAGTTGGTGCAACTTGAGCTCCGGAGAGCTAGTTATATTTATATTGTATATAAGTCTAAATGCCTATTGAGTTTGTAAATATAATATTATTGTATATAAATAGTCTTTACTATATTGTGAGACCAGTCATGGCTGTGTCATTATGTATTTAATTTCATGAAGTTGTAATACTTTATGTTGTATTGGGAATTAAAGTTGAAATTTTAATGTTATTTGTTGTGATAATATGTTTTGATTTTAGATTCTATGATTTTAATTTAATACTTGTCAAGTAAGTTTTTTTTAAAAATTGCATTTTGTTTAAGTAAAACTAGGTAGGTTGTAACATGCGATATCAGAGCTTAGACTCAAACTCTAGGACTTAATGAGTCTGCTAACATTTTCATATTCTTATTTTCAATGAGAAGGAAGAATGGTGTAAACAATAGCATCAGGTGAGGGTCCTTCATATGTCAATAACAATAACCCTTTGTTTGACCCCAATCTAATTATCACCAAGCATTTAGCTAAGTTGGATCAAATCCTCGCAGCCATGAATGATACTAGGGATTGAATCACATCCCTAAAACAAGAAGTTCATATCTAAGGTGAGGAAGAACATTAGGAAGTACCTATTGAGTACCTTGCTAAATAGGAGAACCAACAGGATGCAAGAGTTTAGGTAGTTGTAGAGTTGGCTAGGGACATGAAGAAAGTGAGATCATTGAAGTTTGATGGAACTATTCTAGGTGATGGAGTTGAATCATGGCTGACTGAGATGTAGAAGTATTTTGAGATCTGAAACCACTCTAAGTCACCAAGGTAGTTTGGGGAGCTTACCAGTTGGCTAGTAAGGCATCTACTTAGTGGGCTAATAAGAAGATGGAGATGAACCTTAACTCAAACACCATAACTTGGGAGCAGTTCATGATGTTGTTCAGGGCATGATGGTTACCACAACTTTACTTTGATTAGAAGCTTATAGATTTTTAGAATCTGAAGCAAAGAAAGTTGTCAGTGAATGAGTACTAGGAGTAGTTCACCAAAATTATGAAGTATGTACCTCAGTACCAAGTTGAGTTTAGAATCAAGAAGTTTTTCATGGGATTGAAACCCCAAATTAGAGGTGAGGTAGATGTTCATGGGCCTTCTAATATAGACCAGGTTTATGAGAAAGTGGTGAAACATGGGCAGAAGTTAAAGTCTCTAGCTTAGGTCGAGGAAAAGTTAAAGAAAAAGTTTGGTGGTTCTAAGCCAACTTTCAAGAAGAAAAACTAGAATCAGATGAGTGGAGACTCCAAGCGATAACACAAGAATCAAAATACAAAATTCAATAGTGGATCCAATAACAAGAAACCAAGCAATGGCTCTAAAGGCAATTTTCAAGGAAACTCTCAAACTAATAGGAAAGGTCTACCAGATAATTGTTTCAATTACAAATGAAACCACTATGCTCATGAATGTCCTTAAGACAAGCCAAAGAACAAAGGTCCAAACCCTAAATAGGGCAATTTTTAGTAGTGTATTCATGCAATAATTGATAATTGATAAGCAAAATTTCAAGCAACACCCGTAGAACTGTCAAGTATTTTGTTTGGACATCTAGTTTCTATTTTCATTGATACAGGGGCTACTAAATGTTTTATATCTCCTAGAATGCTTAAAAAATTCCTTAAGAAAGTTGGATATATGGAAAATGCATGTTTGGTACAATATGGTAATGACTCAAAAATCATGGTTAATCAGTGTCTAGTTGAAGCAAAAATTGAGTTGCCTAAATTTTCAACTATAGTGGATTTATATGTAGCACCACTAGGGTCATATGACATGATCTTAGGAGTTAACTGGCTTGCTTAACATAAGGCCAAGGTTGACTATTACTTAAATAAGGTTGAGTGTCTTAATGATTTTCAAAATCAAACAGAACTACAAGGTGAAAAGAGAGAGTTGTGGCTCAGACAAATATTTGCCATGCAACTCAGAAGGGCTCATGTAAAAAGGTGCCAAGCATTTATCATCAAGATAAATGAAATAGAGGAAACTAAAGAACCATCTCTTGAAGACTTCTATTTTCTTATAGATTTCCATGATGTGTTCCCTTAAGAATTACTAGGTTTTCCTCCCAAACATGAGGTTGATTTCTCTATTGATATCATACCTGGATCAGAATTAGAGTCGAAGGCACCATATAGGATTACGACCACTGGATTTGTCGAATTGAAGGCATAAATCTAGGAACTATTGACAAAGGGGTTGATTAGGCCTAATGTGTCACCATGAGGTGTACCATTTATTTTTGTGAATAAGAAGGATGGTACTCTTTGACTCTGCTCGATTATAGAATTCTAAATAAGGCAACTATCAAGAACAAGTATCCACTACTTTGTATAGATGATCTTTTTGATCAAATGCATGGTGTAACAATATTTTCTAAGATAGATCTTAGAGATGGATATCATCAATTGAGGATTCGAGATGAGGATATTCTAAAAATAGCTTTTAGGACTTGCTATGGGCATTATGTGTTCACGGTGTTACCTTTTAGGTTAACCAACGCACCAACAACATTCATGAATCTCATGAATAACATATTTAGAGACTACCTAGTTCACTTTATTTTAGTTTTTTTGGATGGCATTCTTATCTACTCTAAGAATGAAGATGAGCACCTACAACATCTAAAATTAGTTCTATAATGATTTTAGAATCACAAGCTATACGACAAGTTGTCTAAATGTGTATTCTTCTAGGAGAGAGTGCAATATCTAGGGCATATTATTTATGTAGATGATATCTTTATAGATCCATCCAAGATAAGGGTCATTATGGCGTGGCCAACACCTAGAAATGTGCATGAGGTAAGGAGTTTCATGGGGTTAGTAGGCTACTACAATAAGTTCATTCAAATTTTTTTCAAGATAGCTAATCCAATTAGCTTCTTGCAAATGAAGAACCAAAAGTTTGATTGGTCAGAAAAATGTGAAATAACTTTTTCAGAGTTGAAAAGAAGACTTACATCAGCACCAGTGGTGAGAGTTCCTGATCTCAATGGACAATTTTTAGTGATCATAGATGCGTCAAGAGAAGGTTTAGGTGGAGTCCTCATATAGGATGGTGCAGCAGTGGCTTTTGAATCAAGGAAGCTGAAAACTCATGAGGTGAGTTATGCTCCTCGTGACCTTGAATTTGAAGCGATTATTCATGCTTTGTAAGTTTGGCAACATTATTTGCTAAAAAAACCGTTTGAGCTCAAGGCGGATAACTTGGGACTCAAATATATCTTCACCCAACCAAATTTAAATGATCATTAGAGACATTGGTTAGAGTTTCTTTTCAACTATGATTTTGATATCGATTACATCAAGGGTAAAGAAAACATAGTAGTTGATGCTTTGAGTTATATAAGGTACATAACAATCATAACCACTATCAAGAGTACTTTCAAAGATCAAGTGGTTAACTTCTCGCCAGGAGATGATTACTATGAGCAAGTCAGATAAGCATTGTCTAATAATGCCTAAGATCCTTAGTATAAAGGATTTGGTTTTGAGAGTGATGGTCTTCTACATTTTAATGAGAGGATGTATGTGTTAGACTAAGAGAATATGTGAAGTACAATGTTAAAAGAGTTACACAATATATCTTATTTGGGACATCCAAGAGTAACCAAACTCATGAAAAAGTTTAAACCTCTATATTTTTAGAAGGGAATCAAGAAAGATGTGGTAGATGTTGTGTCACATTGTCTGGAATGTCATTGAGTGAAAGATAAACATGTGCACCTAACTGGATTGCTATATCTACATGATATACTAGAGTAGAAGTGGTAGGTGATCGATATGGACTTTGTCCAATGTTTATCAATGTCATGGAGTAGGCATGATATGATCTTGTTAGTTGTTGATAAACTAACCAAGGTAGCTCATTTCGTACCAAGTAACTTGATAGATGATGCACCTACCCTTGAAAAGAGGTTTGTAAAGGAAGTATATAGGTTGCATGGATTTGTAGAGAAGGTCATTTTGGATCATGATCCAAAGATGACTTCCAGATTTTGCGTTACTCTAAACTCAACTTTAGGCACGCAGCTTAATTTCAACACTAGATATCATCTAGAGACTGATAGACAAACTAAGTGAGTAAATCAAGTTCTTGAAGATCTTTTATGTATGTATTTCATGGATCAACAATAAAAATAAGAAGATTACATTCCGTTGGTTGAGTTTGCATATAACAACTCATATCAATTGGCTTGAGGTTGACACCTTTTAAGGCACTATACGGTAGGAAGTACAAGACACCAATTAGTTGGGATAGGTTGGAGGATAGGGTAGAATTCAGGTCGAAGATAATTTTTAAAATGGAATAGCAAGTCAAAATAATTAGGTAGAGATTGGGTAAGGCCAATGATAGACATAAGAGTTACATTAAATTGAAGAGGACAGATAGGAAATTTTCTATTGGTGACAAAGTGTTTATGTGGGTTAAGCCACAAAAAAGCTCATTTAAGTTTATGAAGTCAATGAAACTATCATCCTGATTTGTAGGACGCTTCGAAGTGTTAGAAGTGGTCAATCTTGTTGCGTATAGGCTTACATTGCCACTAGCCCTAGCTCTTTTGCATAATATTTTACATGTATCATATCTTAAGAAGTATATAACTAATGCTTCACATGTTTTGGATTGGAATGCTTTGTAGGTTCTGGATTCTAGGGTGGTCATGGTACAACCAATTAGAGTAATTAACCCTCACAAACTTCATTTGTGTAATAGAGAGGTGTCACAGTGTAAGGTCTTGTGGCTCCAATGCTTTGAGGATAGTGTTACTTGGGAAGACTATGATGAGGTCTTCATGCTGTTTTTGCATTTTTTTGCTTGATTGATACTTGATACTATATTGTTATTTCAGTTAAACTCTTTTGATATTCAAGAACTATTGTTTGAACAAGTGTCACTGGGACGATGACTAGTTTTAGGGGGGAGTATGTTACATCCTGATTTCACCCTATGTTTTTACCTTTAAATCCATGGATTTAAAATGGTTAATAACTGATTGTTTATTACTTTAATTTGAGCATTATGACATATACTATTGGAAATAGCAATATTGATGATTAGTTTGTAGGATGCGGTAGTTATATT